>JABFPJ010000210.1:0-53231 GCA_022817425.1 Gryon sp. ZL-2020 | reverse complement strand
TGTCATACGGTACAGCTTATATAATTGACAGCATAACTTTGATTTTGATGCAAGATATTATTTGCATATATATCTATTATATATGATATAAATCTTGGCAACAATTGAACCAATGGATGTTTTTTTTTCAAAATATACAGCTTTTTGGGAGCAATTGAAGAAATCTTCAAAAGTAATTTTTATTAATTTATATAAATTAGCATCACATAAATATACTTCATTGAGAAATAAGTTATCCTAAAATAATATATTAAAATAATAATGATAATAAATTAAAATAATTATGAATTTTATTTTATTTATTAAACAATTATTTATGTTATCTTCTTTATAACTATGCTAAATGATAGTAAAGCTATAAATTACAAATATGTTTCTTTTTAGTTTTTTAATTCTTTATTAAATAAAAAAAGTGTTTTTTTTTACTATATTTTAAATATAATACAAAAAAAGACATTCAAAATTTAACCTCTTTTATTAAAAGTAGCTATCTCTAAATTGACAGTTAGCAACGTTATCATAGATTCGGTACAACTATTGCACCGAATTGGTATTTCCCTTGTCATTAAATGTCAAAAGTAACAGTTGTACCTTTTTTGACGCTGCATTCGTACCGTATTTCTTTCAGTGTATGATTCCGATTATTTTAAAACGTACAATGTTTTATTTCATGTTGTATGTTTTATTAATTAAAATAAATATACGGATATTTGTTTAAAGAGAACTTCAAAATGGCGAAATGCAAGTTAATAAAAATAAATTGCTTTAGAGACAGAATTCACTGTATAATCGTTTAAAAGCAGTTTTAAGCACGTAAAAACATTTATTAACACAATTATTTTGTGTATTATAGATAATAAAAGAAAATTGAAAGTAAATATTGTACGTTGTGAACACACAAATGAAAAATAATGACAATGCTGTACGACGTCTTATGATAAAACATTTGATGCATGCATGTATAAATGTTAAAGATAAATAGGAGCTCTATAAAATTCATAATTCGAATTGCATATATTCTTAGATTAAGAGGATGGATGGTTGCTGCCACGAAGATAGTGTTATTTTAAATTATATTAATATTATGCAATATTGTTCAATTTAATTATGTACTCGGTATTGTGGTATTAAATGGAAGAATCAATCTGTGGAGGAAAACTTTGTTATGATATTTATAGTATTGAGAAAAACGTGAATGAAAAAAAAAATAGAAATGTGTATTACCATTTTTTTCGTTCACGTTTTTCTCAATTGAAGTCAATAGATTGGAAAATATTGCATAATATTTTATAAATAAATATTGCATAAAATTTTATAAATATAATACATTAAAATAACTCTAACTCCGTTGCTGCAACAGTTTTCCATCCTCTTATTAATATTTTATTTGAAGTCTATAATATTCGATAAAAAATTGAACAAAGGATTTACATCCAATAATAATTGTTCGTTAATAATAACAAAAACTCTGTATAAGTTATTTCTTATGTTTTATTTTAAAATTTTTGCAAAAAAGCATATGAAAAGATTAATATAAAATATATACATTTCTACAAGTTTTATTAAATATATGTAAATATAGTTCGTGTTAATTGATAATGATATAAAATAAATCTTTATAACTGTCATGCGATTTATGATTAAGTGACATTAAAAAATGATTATACACTTTCCATCTTAATTAGTGTTTCATTATAAAAATGTACAGACTGTAATTTGATTGTTCGGGACACATGTATGCAATTGTTTTAAATAACTATTTCACTCTGAAATTTATTTAAACTAATAAATTATTTAAATTCTGAAATAACAATTATCAATCATTATATCTCATCAATTAATTCTTTAGTGAAACAATTTTAATTCATTATTTGCATTCGATCAATTCCAATTCATCGTATAACATAATATGTTCCAATCGACCTCATTATCATAATTTATAATGATAAATAAACATCAAATTGTAGTTGAATGATGCTTCATTTTATACAGTTACAAATAGCGCAAAAAAGGAAACTATGTATGTTATGTATTTATGTTAAAATTTGTATTACGCTTTATGTCAATATATACCGAGCAAATGTAAGACTGTTATTTATACTTTTTGATGTGTTAACATTATAATTGTAAATGTAAGCGCAATCAAGTATAAAAAAGAAGAAAATGCGATTTTATCACTTTTTCAAGGTTTCTCTATTTTTAATATAAAAAAATGATATGCTTTTCCATTAAACATATTTATATGATATTATAAAAAAACTATGAATATGACGAGAAATCGATTGAGACGAATGCTTGGTTTATTTAACGACTTGAACAGACTTGAGATTCTAATAAGGTTCAAAGCGCCAGACCATTCGAACAATTTGCAAAATTATGGACACAAGGCATGCACTGTTTCCGCGCCAGAATCTGGGTTACTAGTATGTGTATGTGTGTGTGTCTGACCCTGGCACGACCGGGCTTTATACTCTCGAGTGGATCGCGAAATGCTGAGGTGCTTTCTTATATTTATCGCACTGAGCAGATATTCGCCCCGGGACCTCATCTTTCGACCCGACGACATCGAGTATCCACTGATATGTGGCTTTAATTAGACGCGCTATTGTTTCTATAAAAGTGAACTCACACCTAATAAACAGCACGAAAAACGATCATATTTCATTGTGAGAACCATCATTTTGGTTCGCACAATTTATCCAATAGGAGGCTTCATTAGGTTGACTCGACGAGAAGACTTTATTGCTACTTTATTATTATACAACCACGAATATACATGTGTCCAATATATATATATATATATATACACACATACACATACTATATAATTGGTGTCTATTATCATATTGATCGGTTCTATGAGCTGCTACACGATTTCATATTTTTGTGTGTATGTTGTTATGGTGTTATCATTTTTTGAACATATGTTTCGTAATATGTGGTTAAGTAGATACTAAATTGCTAATATTGAACACTTAATGAAAAACATTGTTTTTTCATTGAGAATAAAATTTTATATTTAAAATTTTGACATTTATATTTTTTATTTAATTCAATTATTTCAAATTTAATTATACAATATAATGCTATATGTAAGATAGACATAATTTAAAAATCAATGACGCAAAAGAGTACTTGATGAACTTAATAAACTGATAAGTTTGTATCAGAAGTCAACATACAAATTGATTAAAATAGAAATAATTATACATTGGATCATGATTGATATAGTCAACAGAAAAAGAATATATAAACAAATGATGATTAGTGAATAATGATAACTCAAGCAGATATCAATTTCATTTTACATACTTTCTATAAATTGATTTATATATTTTTATGGTAACCTTTAATTTTCTGGGAAATCTCTAAAGTCTGGTTTATACAAAAGAATATCTTTTTTCAAATGTTTCAATCGAAATTGAACTAATTAATTATCTCTTAACATTTTGTTCAGCCACTTAAGATCAGTTATTACTTTTTCATTTGTTTGTGATTAAGAGTGTAAATCAGATATATTATTTCATTAACGATAATGGACTTAATTCTAAGTACATTCAGCTGAAAATGTCAAACCTCGACTAAGTCATGTGCCATTTATAAAACTGACTTATTCCGTTAACTGGAATTGTAAGTACATTGTATCTCGAAATCGATGAAGTATTATAACGCGATCTAATTATAAAACTGATCTGGTTTATCGCCGAGATAAATGTATTTTTATTGTAATTGCCGATTGATATAATTAATTCGGTAACATTTCATCGAAATGACTTTGATTTCAAGACGGAAACAAAATAACAGATAAGGAACGAAACAAATATATGATGCTTTGAATACATATCTCCACGAGCTAGTTGGCTTATTTCTATTTTGATATAACTTTTTCTTCCTTATATTCAAAGTAAACATTCTTTTTATTTCGATAATTAAAATTTTATTGTCAATTTCATGTTCCAAGAAAACAAATATTTTTAAGTTTTATATAAAATAAGAACATAAATAATATTTTTACGACGCATTAGAAAAAACGTTTTACAAATTAAAAAAATAAAATATTAATATAATATTATTTATTAAATATATATTAATAATATGGACAAATATCAATATCATTAATATGTTTTATAAAATATTAAATACTTTATACTAAATTTTAAAAGTGTTTTCCTATTGAATAAATATAGAAAATATATATTTATATAAGAAGTTATATCTTAAATCAAATGAACTAACCTTTCGTAAGTTTGTCGACCGATTCGAAGCGACCCTCGACCTTATTACGAAGCGAATCTAAGTCAAACGGCGCGGTGAATCCATGATCCACGCTGCGGCTTTTGCTCCTGTAAACAGAATGCACACGTTTCAGCACAGCTTGTCCTAACTCAATTTTCATCTGGTTTTCGACGTAACCATATAAATCTACTAACATTGAATATATACTCATCGTCTATTCGATTCCTGCACTCGAATCAATTTTTATCCTTACATTTTATTTTTAAAATCAATTTTAGCCAAGTTAAGCTGTTGACTCAATTGATCATTATGAAACATTCTTGAGATAAAATAAAAATCAAAAAACCGTATGCTGTTTTCTCAATTTATATTACTTCCGATTTACTTTAAAAATAAATGCATACTTTATTATTGCTTGTTTAAGTTACGCATCTATTTTATTTTGTTAAAGTGATTCGATAATTGATTACGTCGAAAACTTGGATTAATAATATAAACATTTTGTTATGTAAGTATGATATTGGATATATTTAAAGACAGTATTATGTAGATGCGTTTATATTACAACGCTTAAAGAAAGTTGAGGTTAATTTGACACTTGGCCAAATCAGCTTTAATTTACGATAAAGAACATTAATCTAATTTACTATGAAGTTTATTTAAATCAAGTGTAAGTTTAATAGTTGTGGTCAGTTTTAGGACAGAAATAAATTGCAACTATTAGGAGAAGTTTTCTTTAATTAAAATAAACTAATTGTTTTTACAAACACGTATTAAATTGAAAAAAATAATGAAACGCATTGAATCACTTTTTTATTATTATTATAATTTTTTATTCTGTAATAAAATAGTCATTTATATTTGAATAATCGTAAATTTCTAGAATTTACGATTACAAATTTGTACCATTTAAAAGATGTAAATTAACAACTTGAATAATGTAGTTGACTATTTAACCAGTAACTTTAACTTATAGTGTAATATTTTTTTAAGATTTACTTAGTTTCGTTTTACTTAGTTTAACATTTACGTAATTTGGTTATCTTCAGTTCTTCAGTGTAATTGTGAATTTGAGAATACTACAATGTTTATAATTCGTTACGAACATTAAAATTCAAACTGCTCATTGTTGTTATCTTCTTATTTTGACGTTGGAGTAATACAAATAAACAATCATTAAAACAAAATCTAATTTGCATATTAGAAAAAAAGGAAAACAATATCTGTGATATAATCGTTTGTGTACATATTTTGATCAAAGAAAAGATGAAATTGCAATATTGAAGAGTGACCAATATTTACAGTTTAATATCATGCTGCAAAATACAGACAACAAATTACAAAACGAGCAAGCAATGCATATAACTTTATTTTGCAAAAATACTTACCAGGACATCAATAAATTCCACTCCACCAATTAGAATTAAAATGTCAACTTTTCTGTTTTTAGTTTTTATTGTTGGTTAAGATATTACTGTTCTTTATTTACTTTGATCTGTGATAATTATAATAGAACATGACACTTAAGTCTTAAAAATTTGAATCTAAGTAGACTTTAAATTAAACAACGCGTGAGTTAAAAATATTAAACTTTTGATATAAAAAAAAAGAAAAAAATAAAAGATGACAGATTTTAAATTTACAACCGCAGTCATAACTGTAAGCTGACTTCAGATTTACGATTCAAAATGATTTCAATTGTGCGTAATAAAAGTCATTGATTGCAGTTGACCCTTATGGTTGATGTTTATTTGACTTCATAAAAGAGCTATAACATTATCTCTGAGATTTTTTTATTTTTCACGTTTAAAAAAAGAAAAAAAAATAAATTTTCAAATATAAATATAAGACGATAAATTTTGCAGATCAATAAATCTTATTTTACGGTTGATAGTTTTTCTTTGCTTTGTTATTGTATATTTTTTATTTTTTTTATTTGACATAAAAAATGATTGATTATACTAACCTAAAATATGCTGGGTACAGATTTTCCGTGGATCTAGTATGCGTAACATCTTGGGACATCCGACGGGACCTAAATATTAATGAAAAACACGAAAAGAAAACTAAGTGAGATCTCATGCTTGCATACGTGCTAAATAGCTTAACTTAATTTATTCAATCAAATGCAATGAATTGCAATGCAAAAAGCTTGCATATAAAAATTTATACGTCTGAAAAATATTTATATGTCAATGTAACAAAAACTTAAAATACAAAAAAATAAATAAATATACAATCTTACTTTACTTTTATCTTAATCTATAAACTGCGGGAATATGGAAACTTACTTTTAATAAATACTTATTACTTATATAAATACTAATTATACTAATTACTTTAATAAAATACTTATTTCTAATAAATATTATTTTTCAAAAATATTCTAACAAAAATCATTTCGTGAATAAACAAAATCAAACAGAACTAAAAATATTAAAATCTACAGAATCCATTTGAAAAAACAATATAAAATTAAACTAAAATTTGCTAAAAAGCCGCAAATAATTATGCACAATCATGCACTTTAATTTTGCGACATGCCAAAGAAATGAGACGATAAGAAAAAAAAAAACAACAACATTTTGAATTCTTTGAAAATATGATTTAGTGATTACAAGAAACAGTTTTGCATACATGAAAAGAGTACGAAATATTCTATCGCGAAACTGTATAATGTGTTTTGTAAAAATGATCATGCACGTGTTTGCAACTGGTAATGAAAACGACGGATCAGAAAGTAAACAGCGCTAAAGGGATCGTGGACTTTGGCAAAACTGGTGTCGTCGCGTGCCAAACAGGCAACACCCTGCAGTCTGTTCACGCTTTTAGCCTCGCAGTTAATCTTCTACATATTCAAGAGAAATTTTCATGACTATAGTAAATTAGAAACTGGATTAAGTTAGAGAGAAAAAAAAGAACTTGACAAAGATACGGAGAAAAAAAAAGGAAATTAAACATCATATATCCAAAAAGAAAATTTTAAATGTAGAGTAGAATAACTTATTTGACAGTTTGATTATTTTTCATGTTTGTTTTTATTTATTTTTTTTTTCATGTTAATGAAACCGACAAAATGAATGTAATGTACATGTATTTTTAGTTAAAATTACTAAATTGTCGGAAATGAAAATATCATTTTTCAGAATGATTTTTTTTTCATTCAAAGATGCTTTTTGCGTAGTTATAAAATATTGGCTGGTTTTATGTAATACTTCATTTACGCTGTAACAAGTAGTTTTCAATTTTAGATATCAACGTTGTAATTTATTGACATGCCCACAGACATCTTTTTTGTGGATGATGTCGTGCGGGACTTATAATAATTGTCGACTCAATCGGTACGCGATTATTTTTGGCTCGCAATATTTATCGCGCATAAGATAACATTATTAAAATAGCATATATACGAGCTTGACCATCGAAGTTCGAAAGTAATGTATGAAGTTTGAACTGTTTAAACGCCGAAGACTATTTTTGAACGTTAATAAATACGATTAATATATCTGTATCGATGTATCAATCACTTCGTAGTCGGAAAAAATATTAAGGAAACCCATTTTCAATATTCAATAATTTCCATTAAATTGTTCTATATCTTGTTCTATATCGCACTTTTTGCGATACATTTTACTCGATAAAAATACTTCATATTTAAATTGTACATTTGCTTTTAATCTTATTTAACATAATTGATTGTTATACGGTTAAATGAAAGTACTAATCAATTTCTGTTTTTTTTATTACAATTGTTTAACTGGGTAAATAGAATTGTTAAGAGGATGTCAATTACCGACGTTACCGACATTACAGATTTCTCAAATAACTTTTATTTGCAGCAGTAGAATCAAATTTGAAGACATTTTTCTTACTTTTTATACATTTTAAAACAACTACAAAAGTTTTTAAAATATAGTTGGCAGCGAAAAATTACAAGTCGTTTTCGACGTGAGACTGTTAAATTTTATTTAACAACATAAACTGAAATGTACCTAAATCCGTGATAGCAAAACTCTGACACGCTCTTAACATTGGCAATATCGGTGTTAAGGTGATTTTTTAAGTCTGCTATACCGGATTTTTAATTTTTTGACAATGAAATAAATATTCTAAAATATATCATGTCATTCTTTGCTTCTGGGAGAATATTATGGTTAAAGAAAAATCAGTTTTGGCTGAGTAACCTCTCCCGTTTTTTTGATAATGATTTCTCACCTTAATATTGAAAAATCTTGACTCTATGAAAGTAATGTTAAATTTTATATTTTTTATGTAAACGAAAGCAAATTAGGAACAAATACAAATATACAACTGTCTTTTAATTGTGTATTTTTATTATTTAAAAACAAGAAAAAAGAAAGATAACACAAATTTTTACATATTGATTAAATTGTATTATTATAATTATAGTTCATTATTATAACTTAACTTAAATGCAAATTTATGTTGTCAAATGTAAAAGACAATGAAACAATTGTTTGCATGCAGTATTGAACGACTTGTACAAACTTAGTAACAATAAATTAAATTAAAAAATTGGTTTATCAACGATATTGACTGAATTACTCATATGAGTGCAACTTTATGAACTGAACTTCCTACGGTTGATAGCCAGCAGTTTATTATCATTCAACAATAATGATTGAAGTCTAGCGAAATATTCATGTTTAATGGAATTGTTTGATACATTCCGGTGTCACATAACAAAATAGAATAACCGATAAGAAACAACCGCTTGGCAAATAATCAATTGAAACATATTAAGCGCATTCAAACAATGCACAAAGAGCATGTGCAAAAACAGCCAACGACTTTGTTTTTTTTCTCATTGATCGATTTTCGAACAAAGACCAGATGCAAAAACAAGAATGTATACACTTTTCTCTTTGTTTGTACAATTCAATTAAGATAAAAATATAAGTGCAATTGGGATTAAAAAAAAGGAAACAGCGACTGCGTGGAATGCACATATTTATGCATTTGGTATGTTAATTTAATTACAAAGCCAATATTCTTTGAACAATTTCAAGCTTATTTTTCATGAACAGAAATTGAAGCTTTTCCACTGAAATATTGTGTAAAATGAATTCTCCAATAACAAAAAATTTGTTTTATTCTTCGAAATTTCGAACATATTTTTGAATTTGATATAAAATTGCACAGTGTAGCTTTTTTAATACAAAGAACTGTAATAATGAAAATATTTAATTTACGAAATTCGACGAATTAAAAATATGCAAAATTTCATAATAAAATATAATTTTTAGCGGAAAAGTCCATATCAAATGTCGAAATTCTTGTTTATATGAGTTTCCCAATTTTTTTAATACAGTTTTTTTTTCAAATGTAAAAATAAAAAAATGCAAATTTCAATTTTGTTCTCTTTGTTTTTTTTTCCCTCTCAAAGCATTTTCTTCGATATGTGCGTATATTGGTACTTATAAAATCAAGGTAATGGTATTCTTAAGGTCAGATCATTTTCGAAGAAAACGTTTGAATGAATCGGAAACTTGATCAGATAGTATTTTCCCAAATAGACGTTCTCTACACCTACAACGTTTTTGTCCCTTTTTTTCGAGCGGAATTTTGAAGTTGATCTCACGACGTTATAACTTCCGCTTTTTTTGCGCTGAATCATCAATGATTATTTTCTATGACGAGAATGAAAGTTGCCCAGAAATTCGCGGCATTGACACTTATTATTAACATAACAGGTTCGAGCTTTCTGAAAGTTTACATAAAATGTACTTTGTTGCGAATTTCTCATTGCGTCTTTAATTTCATTTCGTTATTAAACATAATTCGATCAGTTTCGTCCTTTTATTGCACTTTATTCATTCTTTATCAAGATTAGTATTTTTATAATAAAATTATTGCACATTCAAATTAAATGAGCATTTGTGTTTTTAAATAATAAATTCTTTTATTCATTCATCTTACGTTTTTTGTGAATAATGCTTAACAATAAATCAAGTAACAGTGTACGCGTTTGTTGATAAAAATTATATTTTATTCTGCGCATATATTTCATGGAAAAACACTACTGCGGAGTAAATTGTAATGTTTGTTTACAAATTTAAAAAAAAATTGTAAACAAACTTAATTGTTTTTAAAATTAAAAAAATAATTAATAACATTATTCGACTCAAACATATTCAGGATACTTTTAATTTTAGCTTTATTATCAGTTTGTATTTAAAATGTCTAAATGTTTCTAGAACGTATTAATTAAAACCTGATGTTGCATATTTTTTGAAACAAAAATGAATGCAACATACAAGAACTCTTCTAATTAATAATTAAGTTAATAATTATCCATTTTCAAGATATTTCTAAACCTAATGTCGCGAGAAATTTCAAAACATAAAGGCAACAACTAAAAGATTTGTACCGGGTAATAAATCAGAGTGCGCGTTTACACTCTTAGTCGCACGCGACTAATAATAGTTTCGTGCTTATATCAAAAAGTGGCATATGTAACAATAAATTAAGTGCGCTGTGTTGTATGTGCATCAGATCAAAATCGCGATGTACGGTGCGTTTTAGTGGCTGCATCGGTCACGCCATCTCGCATGTATGTGTTGCCTTTTGCCTTTGTGTTTGTATTATTTCCGAGTTTCTCAATTTCCTGTTATTTTTGTTCGCTTGTGAGAAAAGGTGTCTTTTCAATCGTTTCATTTAATCGTCAACGAAACAAAACAAAAAATAACAAACACAAAATATGTTAAATAATTGTACACTTTAAATATTGAACAGGAAGTTGCAAAGTTAATTATCCAAATAACGAAATAGGATTTCGAAATAAAGATTTAAATGATTTATAAAAAGGTACAAACAGAGTTTTAGAAAAAAGAAACGAAGGTTTTAAAAATGTATTCTAAAATTTGCGTTTAATTTGAATACAAATAAAAGTTTGAATGTAATTGGATGTAGGAATTGAAACGTTCTCTGTATTATAATTTCCGCGTTGAATATAAAATTACATTTTTTCTTTGTCATTTCTTTATGAGTTATACAAACCAAATTTTCATATGCATATATATTGAACATTTACATATATTTCTTCTTTGACATATTCTAAAAATATTCAATTATATACATATTAAGTTTTTTTTAACTTTAGCAATTATAAAATCATTTATATTTTATTTCGCATTATTTGTTAGTTTTCATTTATATAAAAAATAAAACTTAATAAAGACTAAAAACTGGGGAAATACGGCAACACTTTTATCCTTTTATTAAAAGTAATGATAAACAGGAAAAATTGTTCATCGATTTTTTTTTGTTCTTTAATGGGAAAAAATTTAATGAGGTAACACCTGATGGGGATAAGTCGACGTACGACGTGGAAACTTATTTTAAGAAACACGTACGCTTTACCGGTACGATGATCGAAGTTGGTGTCGCTGTTAGAGCCATTACCGTTCTCTCCGCGAAATCCACCACATATTCGCCGAAAAGAACCGGTTATTCTAGCGAACGTTCCAACGCTCACGAAACGCAATTTTAACGAGACTCGAAAGCAAACACGAGCGAGCCTTTAAAAGTCCCGTTTTATCTGTCTTCGTGCTTTGCCAACTCACGCTTCCTCGTGTTTTTAATCAAACGTTTTCACGTTGCGATATTAAGACTACATTTTCACGATATGATTTTTGCAATGTTTAAATAGGTATTTTTCTCTTATATTATGTTATAAAACTCAATAGCAAAAGAAATATTAAAAAAAGAAATAAAGATAAAAATTTAAGAGATAAGAAATAATTACTGAAATGTGGAAAATGTAATTTCAATTAAAATGTTACGTTAAATAAAAATGTATTCAATTTTACACGTAATATTTGAAATATTGTAAAACAGCTGGCGGGTGAATTTGCATATATGTATTGGATTTCATATGAGGAATGGATTGGCGTTGGCAATGTTTAAACAAGCGACACGATTGTCATACGATCTACGAATATTCTACAACCAGATACGCATCGACTTTCACAGCGATATAACTTATGTACAATTCTAATAGGACCGTCGCAATTCAACGACATGCTTTACACATAGTTTATAATGCTCAGCAATTTGTTAATATAATTTTCTTCAACGGAAATATTTCATTTAAAAGGTATTACATTTTTCTTCAAAAATAAATTGCAAAAAAAAACAGAGAACTAAAAAAAAGGCAGCAGGTTTAAAAGAACAAATAAAAAAGTATTCAGCTTGAGTTTCATCAAATTTTCAGATGGTTGAATTTAACGTTTTAGTATTATTTAACATTAAATAATGTAACAAAAGCGAGATTTAGAGTCTCGTTAGTTGTATGTTAATGGAAATTGTTGTTAGTGAAATAGTCTTCGTAATTTATTATTTATAATGACTCTGTTTTTGTTGCAAAACTCTTTAAGTTCATTTTCAATTATGCATGTCGAATTTTTGTAAAATATAGGCAACTTAAATAAAAAAACACATTTATCATATTGTGCTTCATTCAATTTTAATAAGTTGCGCAATTCGAAAGTTTTGTAGAATTAAGCTAAATGGTAAAATAAAGTTAAACCAAACAAAAATTATTTGTCTGACCGAGCAAATCTGGGATAAAGCAATAATAAAAACTGTTATAAATGAAAAAACTTTCAACAAAAAGCATATATATATTGATGTTTCTATGAAATTAATGCTCGCTAAATTCGGCGAATTTTAGAGAGTAATTTAGTGATTACCCGATACATCTATAAAGCAATGCGATTTTAAGAATAACTAAAATAAAGATAATATAAAACATGAAATATAAAATATGTTTGCTTTTAGATTAGATTTTTTTGTTATTACACTCGTAAATAAATAATTAAATATAAAATAAAACTATTGAAATTAATTAGTTTCTTTGTTGATTTTTACAAAACTTGTATTGATTCTTTTCAAAGCTAACTCCCATAATTTTCTATCTCTTAAATCTTACCCATGTTATGTTTTCTTGTTCAAATAAAGTAACCATTATTATTGTATTTTGCAGTCTCAAGAGACATACACATTTTTATTTTAACGTGACCAATATTTATGACAACTAAGAAACAACTTGTAAACTTCAAAAGTAATAAAATGTGTAAACACCAATAACTTTTAAACTGTTTCACCGAAAATACTGACTTTAATAAACAAATGACTGATTTTAATACAAAGAATTCATTTTTCTGATAAGAGCAGAATTCTGACCTACACAATGTATCACCCATAAATAATTATATCATTACTTCTAAAAGAATGCAAGATATAGATAAAGAAAAATTTCTGAGATTAAAGTTTCAAGACATTGTAGACATAGAATTAACATAACCTCACTTTAATGATATTCTAATTAGAAGTTTTGATAAGATTCATTGAAAATTAAAGTTCACAAAGTGATCTTAAGTCAATTCTACATTCATATTTCCGCCACTTTACGTACTTTAGATGAAATTATTAGTTTTAAACTAAAAAAAAAAACAACTTTTCATTCAAAAACTTAAATGTTTGTTTAATCAAACAGTGTATAAAGTAACTGAATAAAAGCTCATCCAAGACATTATATTCCTGTACCTTCCAACTAAATCAGGAACAAAAACATTCCACCAGGATGGTCTCTTTTGTCTGGTTGTGTAGAGTGCCTCAGTGCTGCCCTCTTCGGAAGCAACAGCGCCACCTTTTCGGCGTTTGCGGTCATTTTTGGGTGGTTTGACCAGCGGATGCCAAGATTTCCTGCGGCCTTTCTTGAGTTCTTTAAGCTCGTCAACGTCCGGTTCACGACGTTCTTCGAGCAAATCAGTGGAAACATAAAAGACCGAGCTATTACGCCTTTTATCTTCCTTGCGATCCTTATCCTTGGTTTTTTCTTTCACTTCAAACTCAGCGGCACGATTTTCTTTATTGTCCATCAGAACAACACTGGCACGTCGTGCGCGTTGCAAAAGGTTGTCCCGTTTAATACGCAAGTCATCGAGAACACTGTGCCGTCTGCCTCGTGGTTCTTTCAGAATCACGATGGGCTCGAGTTTTGCACGATCTTCGTCGATCAGCGATGGAATTGAATTTGTCGAAGCAAATTTGCCGCCAGATTGGCAGCCATTGTTGTGCGTCTCGGTTATAAACATTGTCGCTGCCTCCATTACGTTCACTTATGCTTCTTTACAAAATTTCACACTTTTTTTACCGCCCGGAACAATGTTCACGGACTATTTTGCGACGTCATTGTTCCTTGCTCAAATCATACGATGATTTAGCTGTGGACAAATATCGAGATGCTCTGTATTGAAGGGACTAAAAATGGAGATTTGAGGATTTCGTGAAAATGGAGCAAATAGTCAAAATAGAAGTTGTATAGATGCTTTCAATTTGATGTTTAACATTTGACCTTCAAAAAGTATAGTTAGATATCAATTTAGAAATTTCAAAATTAGTTTAAACGTAGATACTATCTTCTGTAGATATTGAATAGCTGCGAATCTTGATTTCATTGGAAGTAGGCTGGACGAAACTGATAGATATCTAACTATACAAGTTGAGCAAAAATTATACATCTTTCATTAAAACTGAGTTAATCGATAAGACCTCTTTTAAGAGACATATTGCAAAATCTTATCGCAGCACAAAAATATTAAAACAGAATATGTAGTTGTGGAAGTACTTATTAATCTTCTGAACAAATATGGTTATAAAATGTAAAATATGCGTAAATTTTCTATTTTCAAAAAGCAACGACCAGATAGTTTTTAATAAATATGTCTTACATTATCTTCTTTAAACATTAGAAATAAAATTTAATGGCAGAATTCTCAGAAATGTAAAAAAGTCAGCAAAAATACGTTGGAATAACAGCTGCACAAAATCGTTCTCTGTATTTCTTTTTCAGTTTGCAAACATTAATTTTAACTGAATTTCTCTGAAATTTTAGTGTATTCTCACAAAAACAATCATCAAACGACTAGGCAACTTTAGTGAGGCACATTTAAGCAAATCGTGATAAAGTTTTGTTGCTTAATTACATTAAGTGTGCTTTCGAAATTGATAAATACAAATTGTAAAAGAAGACATAAATAAAATAAAATGAATCGTATTGAAAATTCAAAACGATATCATATCTAATGCTTTACAAATTTTATCTCGGCGTAATTTTTTACTGCCATTAACATCACTCTTTATTCGTCATTCATCCATATTGAACAATAAAGATTGTCCATTAAAACATGGTTAATTTATACTTAATACGTGATCGTCTTGTTTATAAATAATCAAGCCATCATCATCGTGAATCGTCGTTTAATATTTATAACGAATGATGCGCAATAAATATTTATCGTGCGTTATTTTATTACGTTTTTGTCTCTATCACTATTCAAAAAGGAAGCATTTTTACATCAAAAACACACAATTGAATTACGGTTAATTTAGAAATCAGATGAAAATTGATTGATTGTCGATCGATCTCCAATAAGGCCAGCTACCTTGGATTCTTAGCATTTAACCTAGTAACCGAGTATAGAAAACAAATTTCTTGATGTTTAAAGTTAGGAAATAATATAAATAAATAATCATTATGATATATAAATACAAAAATAATATACAATTGAAATTTTACGTAGGAAGTTTGAGACAATGATCAGCTCGTTTAATAGTATTAAAATAAATGTAAATTAATGCATATAATTTACAAAAACCTTGTGAAGTAATACAATAATTAAATATCAAATTGAATCACACAAACGAGTTCTTTGGAAACACAAAATTTAAGTAATTTTGATATAAATAGTTTAATAGTTATAATTTTTTTAGATAAATGATGGAAAAATGGATTTTTTTGGTCACTTTCTATAGTTATTAATCCGTGCTTTTGTTGCATAAATCATCTTCAAGATTGAATGGAATTTGTTTGTTCGTTCAAGTTTCTCTAAATATAAAAGTCGAAACGATTAACGTGATTATAATTGTACTCATAGTAGGCAATTTAGCCGGTTATACCCTACTTTTGGGCGCTCTTTTAGATCACGTGGCCCTGGACTACTACTTTTCCAACCGGCAGTGTAAAGACGACCCTGATAAGCAACGAACAGATGCCGAACTGATACATTATTCATCGAAACGATACACCGCGGAATAAGGCGTGCCGATTGCTCGGGTTTTAAACTCGTTCCGCAAAGTGCACTCACCTTGTGACCTTCGTTATCGCTCGTTAAAACGTTTCGAATATTTACATTTTTTTGTGTCCCATTTGTCATATTGATTTTAATTTCGACAAAAATATTCAACTTCATTTAACTGAATAATATTTTACTTTTTTTTCACTTTTTTACAATTCTTTTTCCGTTATGATAAAATAAATAAATGTATCGAAAAAAAAAATTTTTAATTTGAATTATAATTAAAAAAATGTTTTTTGTTTTTAACTACAAAATAATGTATTTGATTTTAATTTATTTTCATATTTAATATGCTAGACAAAAAAGTGAAATAACAAAACAATTACTTTGGTATTAATTTTTATAAATAAAAAATATGATTGTATATTAAAATTGACGTTTCGTTATGTCATAAATATATGACGGCCGTTCAAGTTGATTTGGAATAAATGATTCATTGCAAAGTGACGATTCGCATAAACGTTTACGTTTATCTTATGAGGTCAGTAAGTAATGCACGCTCGTTTGTCAATGAACTTTAGTAATTTATTTTATTCGCACGTACCTTTCGCAATTGTTTCAAGAAACTTTGCGGAACATGAATTTTCAGATCTATTTTTAATTCATTCACTTTGATCGGAATCCACCAATACCTATTTATTTATTTCTGTCAACAAATCCTTCGACAAATACTTCGACAAACTTTTCTTTTTTTTTCGTGTAATTTATTTTTGAACATAAGTATGATCGTTTGTAAATATTTTTTTTGCTTTTAAATTACCGTTTTAATGAAACATGTGTAATTTCTGATCAATCGATCGATGTTATAGTATCAAATATGAATGTCCCTTTCGATATTTGCGTAGCCCCGAACAACCGGCTAATGTAAACGAACGCGAAGGAACGCAATTTCTTTTATGGAAATCGAGCTCCTGCACACTTGTAATGTCATAACAACATCATCAAAATGTTTATTCATTCAATATACGTAAAATCGAACGAAATTAAATACAAAAGTAAACCACTTAATGTGACAAAACTAATTTTAAACTTTTCATAAATTCCATTTTTTATCAGTTGTAATACTTTCTTCATATATACTTTTTTTTATTTGTTGTATATTACTGAAATAATAGTTAAGCGTTCAAGAAATGAATAAATGTTTAAATTACAATAATTTAATACATTTAATAAATAATTTCCTTAATTATGAAGAAAGTTACTTTAATGTGTTAATTGTATGTACAATTAACATTTTCAATTCTGTATTTTGTTTACAATATTTAGACAAATGTTTCATGTTATGACTGATAAACGTGAAATACTAAACAATAATAATGAAACATTTTAAATTCATCCAAAACGCATTTGTCGCTATAATTTCCACGGCACATTGAGAATGACATTACGAAATTACGGCGAAAATAGGGTAATTTTGACGATGCAATTTAATTTTGCATTGTACTTGCTGTAATTTTATGCAGATCTAAAATTATATCATGCCTAACATGATTCAATTATACATTTTTCTTGTTATCATTTTACATAGAATTTTATTTAGTTTTTTCTGGACAATTTAACTACAATTTGGTAATATAATTGTGAATGAATGACGAATTTTTTTTGACATATTTATACATTTTATAAATCACTTTTGGGCCTTTTTCTTAATTTTTTATTCACAATATTATTAAAAAAAATTATATTTATATTAATAAATATTTTTTTTTATTTTATTTGTATTTTTTGATATAGAAATTTATTATATATTTTTATTAATAATAAAAAATGAAAAAGGAATAAAATAGTGTTTATAATAATATTTATTATAATTTTCTATAACAACATATTTGCAATTTATTTATATGTAAATACATTAGATTTAGTGAACTTTCATCTAATTTATCAACATACAAAAATTATGATTGAGTATTAAGCACAGATTAGGACGCACAATGAAGATGTTGGGAGTCGACTTGGGTCGTGGTTTATCGTGGTCTGAGTCGCGCGTATCTGTGTCTACTAGGCCGGAGCACCTCCGACATCTCGTGTACTCGTCGCGGTGAAAGCGGCTCGCGAACAATCTCTTTGTTTTTTTTTCTGTGCACTTTTTCCAAAACTACTGGTTGCTTTTTTTCTTTCTCTCTCTCTTCTTTTCTTCCTCCTTTACATTAACATTTGACAATTTCTTATGGACAATTTTGTTCAGTCTCTTGGCTTTGACTTATCAAAATCCCTGTTGAAAAAAGCACCAACACTCGGCAAAGCAAAAGTAACACTAATCACACTTATATCTTGGTATGAAAAATAAAACACACGCTGCTTTCGTTATCTCGTCTTTGGGGACACTTTTGGACTCGCAAACGGGATAAAAGACGGACGCGAAGTTGGGGGAGGGGGAGAGGGAAAGAAGATGGTTGAGGGGCAATGGGTTTGCACTTGTTTGCAGGTTTCCGGTTTCAAAAAGTGCGCTGATGCGCGCGGAACATAAGATACACAACTACTAGCGGCGACGCGCGGGTACGCTTGTATTTATACAGAGATAGCAGAGCGAGTGTCTCTCAGCTGCTCCCTTCTCTCTTCGTCTGGCGTTCTATCTCTTTCTCTCTCACTCTCTCACTCTCCGGAGAACGCATCGTGAACGGAGCACACGCTTTTCGACTCACGATCCAACGATATTCCAACAGCGTTGCCAACTTTCGTGCGAACAAACTATTAGGTATTTTTTTTTTTTATTTTCATTTTGTTCTGTTTTGAGACAAAAGAGACCATTTTTTATCTCCAGAAGAAAGTAGAGATAAGAAACATATGGAACTGGATAAGTTGAATGAAAGTATATTTTGACGGAAAATGAAATTGAAAAGTTCTAAAATAATTTTTAGTATAACAAGTAGTTTTATTGCAAAAATGTGTTTAAATTTATTATAATTAAATAAAATAAAATAAAAAATATTATTGAAAATATGAAAATCAGTTTGAATATTTATTTCAGTATTTAATTACTGTTTTTATAAATAAAGTAATATTTTATCATTGATAAAAAAACCGAAAATTGCCTTAAATTATACGATTTAACTAATTCGAAAGTCAATAGTTTATAAACAAAAAGTTAATTGTAAAATGTCTAAAAAATACGTGTAATATGAAACATTTAATATTACAGTAACCATGGACGCAAAAAGGGGAAGAATAACAACAAAACGTTATCATCTTTAACGATTACCTGAAAAGTTATTATTAATCGTGGGTATAATAATTGTTAAAATAATAGTAAAAAATATCAAGAACATTTAAAGCGATCATTTTTTAATCCTGCAATTACATGATGACAATGAGAGCTAACTACTACTTATACATAATCAAGGTATGATAATAATCTATAAATCAAATTTTATTGCAGATTCAAGCTCTACTTATTGGGACGATTAGTACATCTGATAATATTTCGTTGTTCATTTATGAAAGAGTATGACGTTATATTTTCTATAAAAATTAAATAACCATCAAAATTAAAAAATAAAAATATGAATAAAAATAGTACAAAAGTAAGCAAAATAAAATAATAAATTAAAAAAATAATAATAGTGTAATAAAAGTATGTAGTACAAAAATTTATATCGTAAAAAGATAAAATAATGAATTAATACTAAATTAATCATTTATCAAACGATTGATGAGTCATGCATTTACTTTAAAATATTGCTCATTTATTACTCCAACTTTTGACCGGTCAAACGCTGCAACGAATAAATAATTTGAAATTTAAAGAACATCAAAATGTTTTTTCAGGCAAGATTTTCAGAAAATTTAGATCAATATTTCTTTTTGACGAATTTCTGTTATATATGTAATAAGATGATGTAATCGAGTGTATTAGTTATCGTGTCCGGTATTTGAGTTTGACTACTTGTGTAACATGTATATACGCGTCAGGTATTTTAATCCAATGGTCGGTATTTTCTCTACCGCGGGTATTTAAATATCCGATGCGTTCGGTCAGTATGATGTAAGTCACTCATCCTAATACATAATTTGCATTCTTATCATTGTAATTATTTCCTGTATTCCCAGACATTTATCAGTCAATCATTAAGCTCTTGAGACTAATTCAATATTGCAGTTTATGCTTCGCTTCAATCTTCTTAATTAAATCGAAGATTTTGGACGAAAAAATGGAATAACACTTCTTTGACTTACTAATTCTTCTTCACATTAATGAATTACAGAATTTTAAATTACAGAATTATTTAGTAATTTCTCAATTTTACTGAGTAAAAACGTATCTTACTTTGATAAACACGCTAAATAAAAGTTTAATAAAACATATTGTAACTTCTAATAAAAATTACTATACCATTTATAAATCTGAGGGTAACTCAACATCTATGTAGACAATTATTATATTTTAATGTTAAAAATTAGTAAATGGTATAGTAGAAAATATTACATAAGAAATCTACTTTTATCACATGATTTAATAAAAATTATGATAAAACATTTTACTACACCATATTATATTTTTTATATTTTATGATATTTTTTACATTGATGTCGAATTGCCTTAAGATTCATAAATAGTATAGTAATTTTTATTAGTTTTTTATTTAGCGTGAGTCTTATTTTTTTAAAAATTCTTTTTGAATTCGAAAAGTATTAGTGTATATGTATACGTGATGTATATCACGTCCATATATTCTACGTAAATTAAGTAAAAACTTTCATCACTTTTCAATTCTAAATATTTCGTGCAATCAATTTTTTTACATCCAAACAAACTAAAAGAAAGTGATTAAAAATAGCCGTCTTTCCACGTATCATCGTATATAGAAGCAAATTTCTCGAGACACTTAAAACGATTGCCAACGTTTTTGAATTGTCTATATGAGAGCAGTTGCCAAAAATCGTATCGTCGTTTTGTATAGATTAATTTATTCGAAAATCATTTATCTCTTGCATTATTAACGATAATAACGTACTAATTTCAATTAAAAAAAAAACTTATTATCAAACTTTTAAATTTATGTTTCACAATAAAATATTAATCAACAACTAAATTAAAATATGATTGATTGATTAACTATGATTTAATCCAAAATATATTTTTCGTGAAAAGAAATGTTTAAAATGTTTAAATCGAGTTTTAACGTTAAAAGAAGGTTTGAGCATAAAAAGCAGACTCTGTCCAATCGGAAAACTAATTTGGTATTAGTTTAGGGAAATGATGGTGCAGTCAAACCACCGTGTATGTAATAGTACGAGTACTTGGTAGCACTCGACCACAACGCTATCGCCTAGTTTAATAGACTATTCGAGTAGCGATAGTTACTAGACTACATAATCTGCAAACTGATTCAGTGAATCCGTTGGACGAAACTACACTACGTTGAAATTGCGGCCGACCGCAAAACCGTATTTTGCCTCTTGTCCTGGAATATGCTCTGAATGACCTCGCATTTTCGTCCAGTATCACTTTCAAGATTATATTCCCTTTTCCAAAAACACGACAAAAGGACATACCAAATGAAATCTCCAAAATCTACTCGCCTTAAGTATAATGCGTGCATTTTTTATTTATTCATTTCCTTTCATTGCATTACAATTTCTGTATTACTAAACTTTGTATTATACATTCAATACAGATAAAATTAATTGCCATTACAATACTTTACTGTTAATACTACTTTACATAGGGAAATGTAAAATTTAGATGTGGGCTTCACAATTTAGCAATGTGGAATATACATCTCATTTATTTCGTGGTATGACCAATTTCGACATGTAAAATATTCGTGCCAGAATTTTGCGCTAAATTGCTGCGCTCTACGTATGCGCAGAATTTCTGCGCATACTCGAAGTATATGGCAGAGACAATAATCTTGCTTTTACCCTTATTTTCGAAATTGTTTAAGTTAAAAAATATAAAACATTCAGTGTTGTAACAAATAATGAATATAGCTTGATTTTAATACTAAATTTAATTTTTGAGGTTATACATGCAACTACAAAAAAGTCATGGGTATTTCACATGTCTACACTTAAAGATTTTCCAAATTTATTTATTCGTATTACTCACATCACCAACTTCGTCGATTTCAGAGGAAATTTTTCCTATGCATTTTTTTTAAATTTTCAATTAAAAACGGAAAAAAACAGTAATTTTTATTGTTATTGGGGTTAACAAATTTCTTTTTAAAAGTTTAATTGCGAGTCTGTGAAATAAACAAGTGGATAGAAATAATGACTTTTAGCTAACTTTTTTTTTATTAATTGAAATAAATAAAAAGATAGAAACTTGTTCTACATGGAAATTTTCTGCATTCAAAAGAACAATAAAGTATCAAGTTATATTAGTTATCAAGTATGATATGAAATAATATTGATAAAACGAAGATTCCTGTGCACACGCGACTCTTGAAGTCGCGGATGAGTTTAATTGGCGGAATTAAATTAGGAGCGAGTGTATTTTTGTCCTCGTCAAATGCCCTAATTGCCGGTACACAAATTGACAAATTGTTTCCATCGCTTTTGCACGTCCGCATCTCGTTAAAGAGTAAACCTTTGCAAACAAAAAATGTCAGCTCAATAACGGCATATTTTTTTGCACGCGATGAATTTCAAAACTTATAAAATAAGCGTCCAAACAAGATTTACGAACAAATTTTAAAATCACTTCATATTTCTGACGAATAATATTTAATTAATTATTCTTCATCATCTTAAAATAAAATATGATTTAAAATCAAATGCAGTAATTGGAATGCAAGATTGTAATACCTCAATTAAAGCAATATCCGTTTAAATTAATTGTAATAATTATATTAATGTCAAAATACAATTTGCAAATATTATAGATTATATTCATTAATATTTTTGCGATTTTAATTTCATAATTAAAATGCATGGTTAATTATCGTAAAGTAATTGAAATATTAATACTGTAAGTATTCTCTCTTTCTAACAAGTTTTATTACCTAAATGCGAGTGTGATTATTCGTGTTTACTGCTTCTTTTTAGGTCCTTTTACTACTTTTTGCAATTTTTTATTCACGGCCACAAAAAATTCCCACATTTTCCGTGCCAGCGAAACGAATCGTTTGTTTAGGTCTGTTAAGACAAGCATAATAGATAACAACGTCTGTTGTCGCGGAAATTAGTACTGGTTAAATGATAACGTTCGCGACTCAGCTTGACGTATAATTCAGATGTTTTCAGATCTAAATTTTTCCGCGCAAGTTTTTCCAACTTCATTCTTCTTCTTATAAACTACTCAATTATGAAAACTCAAATAAAATTTGTATTATCATTAACAAAGTCAGTGTTTTAAATTAATACTTTATTTTTTTAACATTTTTAGTGGTTTTCTTTATTTCTTGCTTTTTATTTTGAAAAAATATCTCCTTTAGTTTGGATTTTAAACAAATTTTGACGTTAAAATAAAATATAAAATAAATGACTAAAATTGATAGAAAAGATAAAAAAGAATGTTGCACATGTGAGCATAAACAAGCGATAAGAGTTGCGTCGAACGAAACTACGTCTCGTGCTCAACTTATCTTGTCTCGTGATTTACCTTTTGTGTGTACGCAAAGTAAACACAACATTAACACAATATTTACGAACTTTCGACGCAAATTTTCATTGAAAATATATTTTTTTAAATGCCTTGTGCTTATATGTATATTCAACATTCCACTGCAACTTTTTATGTACCATAAACAAAGTTGAAAACAAGAAATCCGGCATTTTTCGAAAATTATATTCCCTTATTTTCGTAATAAAACGTAATGAAAAAGTAACTTAAAAATGTTAATATATTTATGTTCTACTTGACAACAGTTCTGAATTATTGAAGGACCAAAAAAGTGTTGCATATATGTATACACGATACAAAATGTATTTGGCCCTGAAGAACATACACGATTTTTAATATCGCATCATTAATACTTCAGAATGTCATGATTTACTGTACTTAATACGTGAATGGTTACACGTAGTATAGTGCATATTAAAAGTTTTAGTAACGCAACGTTGTTTTAAATAAGGGAAATTTTATCATTTCGTCTCTGTTTCTATGTGTGTCATAAGTTATTTTCGTATTGTGAAGTTATAAAACGAATGTTACATTAATGACCAGCTTGTGTTATGATTTATGGCATTTACAGGGACATTCAGACACCTTGATCCTACACAAAGAAAGGGACGTGGACGCAATCGAAAGAAAAATAACACGCTGCGATTTACTAATTGTGTATTCAATTTCATTTTTAAAGTAAATATTGTTATTACAAAACATGGAAAAATATTTCTGTTCTCAAAAATAAAAATAAAATATCAATAGAAGGTACAAAATAATATTTCATTTGGAAGTAATATTTTGTAAAAATTCATCGGAAAAATAAATACATGCGAATATATATACATATAACAATATTCTGATGTGCAAATAAGTTGGTGTAATTTAAAACGTGAATATTTGAGATAAGGATAGAGAAAAGGCGACAAAAACTGCGACGAGGCGACGCGCATCGCCGAGTGCATATTTGGAATTCGCGTATCGCATAATGGACAATTGCATGACAGAGAGGAACTCTCGGTTGAAATTCTTTTTGCACAGCCTATGATCGGAATATCGAATTGAACAGATTCTGTGATTAGAATAATAAAGTACTGCGGCGCTATATATGAATGTGTCTGATCAACGTGCACAATCGATTATAAAAATGTCTCTATTCTTACCAGTGACACTCAAAAAAAATAATTTGTCATCAATACATTAATGCAATTAAAATTATTTGTTAAATTATTTTTATTTATTAAATGTTAGGAATGTCGAGTTAATAGTTTTATGAATAAAAATACTTGAAATAATTTTGTTATCTCATTATTTTATTAAATTTACTTTTATATGGAGAAATAAAAGCATTTTTGCAATAAACGTTACGACAAAATGTAAAAGGGAAAAGAAAAGAAGATTGAAAGACGTCATTTTGAGAAACAAATTACGTTTAGCGTATCAGAGAGATTGTTGTGGAAAAACTAATACAGCGTGCGAGCTTTATTTTGTGCGTCCGAGTAATCTTCATGATGATTTTTCGCCGCAGGAAAAATAGCCTCTTCAGAATACTGCTTTTGCGGTCAAAGAAGAGAGAAACACAAAGAACGTTAATAATCAAAAAGACGCGATGAAAAAAAATTATAATAAAGAAAAGAATTAATGGAACATTTAAATTTCATTAAGCGTGGGGTAAAGCAAACTTGGATAAAGAAGATAGAAAACGTGAAAAAAGCGGAAAGAAGTTGAGAAAAAACCGAGGTCAACTAACAACGTACACGAGTGTGCGTGAAGATAATGATAATGAAATATTAATGATACTTTTACAATGAGATTGAGTCACGTTTCTACGGGATCTTGTTTTTCTTTCGATATATTTTCGAAGACTGGATTCGATAATTTTAATTGGATCAATTTAAATTTTTACTTTCAGAAGATAAAGCAAATTGTTGTCAAAAGCATTTCTTGAATATTTAAATTAGCTTTAATAATTAAAGAACAAATATATTTTGTCTAATAAATTAGTATGAATTGGAGTAAGACTTTTTTTAGTTGTAATTTATCAGATAACTAATTAAATTGAAAATTGTAAAATAAACTTAAATACAAATTTGGATAAAAAAGAATGTAAGTTTTAGTTATTTGTAAACTAATTCATTAATGTTAATAAGTATTAATTCAAAATGAAAACACTTTCGAAAAGCTCTCAAATTAAATTAAACTTTTAATGTAATTTGAATAGTAATCGAACTTTTTCCATTTTCTCTCATTCAAATGTTTACATAAAAGCTAGATAGAAAAGTTACTCTTCTCCTGTAAATAAAGAGCGGAACATAACTGTAAACACACAGTGGAGCACCAGTGGATTTTTGTTAACATACATTCTTATTCGATTTCTCGTGGCAATCCGCGCAAGTATACACTAAGCTATGTCGAATCCCTATACTAAATTTATCGGAATCATTGTGCGAACGAAGATATACTCAAATCTATTTACAAAATTGAAGTCATCTTTATTTTTAAACAATAAATTATCCCATAAAAGAAACACAATTTGAAACAAAATTAACACTAATCATTAAATAAGAGAACCATTTTATTATATAAAAAATTGTAAGAATAATTTTCCTCTGAAATGTATTCCTCTTTTTTTTATACTTCATTTATGTCGGTCGTGTTTGTAGAAAATGAATTCAATAACAGAGCAGAACATTTGAATGAGAACAAAAAAAGTGTAAGTGCGAAATATATAAATTTCGAATGTACAATTTTTCAGCTTGTCTCGCAACACGTTGATCCGACAATAAGCATCGTTGCACGGACGGTCATTAATAAAAGGTTTGAAAATACATGACGCCAAGATGTCAGAAACATCGTGTGCGCAATTTGAGTAATAACCGATAATGATAACTGGTGAAAAAAGAGAGAGAAATGTGAAAAGAAGGGGAGAGGAACAAAATGAAAAAGAGCACGATTCGTCTGGTCAACCTTTAGCGAATAAGTAGAGCACACGACAAGGTCATTTCTCGGTACGGTCTCCATTAAGCCAAACAGATTCCAGATAGTGCATACAATGTACGATATATCCTTTGCCTCGTTTTTGCCTCTCTCTTTCTTCGTCAGTTGAACTTTCTTTGTAAATTACCAAGTTTCACAATAACGACACAATTATCGACAGATTAATTGTATCGTTATTACCACTGTTGGTTTGTTCTCCAACAATTTTACTCCTTCACCCAAAATGTGTCCTCGGATTGAGAGTTATTGTTACTTCGCTCGACAATATTCATTTGAATTGTTAACAAGCTTTTTCTCTTTCCAATTACACTTAAACACAATTTCAGTAGAATGCAATGCCATTTCTGAATGTTTAATCAATCTTTGTTATTGTAATTTTGTTGATTTTGTGATATAATTTTTCGTTGAGTTTGAACTCTAAATCAGTAGTAAAACTATTGAAATGGTCTGGCCTTAACTATACAAACAATAGATTAACGATAGAGTTAGTTAAAGTTGGATAATATACATATTTCAATAACAATTAAATTGAAGTGTTATTCTAGTCCAAAGTTACATGATGTAAACATCTCAGTGAAGAATCTAAACTTATCTGTGTACAATAATAATGGTTCTTGTTAAATTTAATTAAAATGTAATAATAAGATTATAACTTACCTATTACCTTACTATTAATAATAGTTAATTTTATTCTTAAATTAACGAAGTCATGTAAAAGTATAAATATCAACAAATTAATTTCTGGTTCATGTTCATCAACATTTTTTATTTAAGAAATTCTGTTATTTAAATTATAAAAGGATAATAAAAATAATTGGCAATTGACCAAAAACTTGCAAAACAAATTTTACTAATCGCAACTGATGTATCAATTTTTATGTTTACCAAAGAAAAACAAAGAAAAAATAAAAATGTTTGGTATGTAAACAAAAGTGTCAAAAGTTAATATACGACGAGATGGACATTATTTTCCTTTTTATATTAGCTTGTTTCTGATGATTTTTTACCTTTCTTTGTTTATGGCTGATTCGGTTGACTTAACAGAAAATCAAAGTTTATGTATTTATGAAAAGCATTCCTCAGTTACGACGTTTTTCTACAAACATCAATATTTCGCTGTTAAAGTTCAATCGTCATTCTAAATATGTGGGCGAGGCTTTTACATCTTCGGCGCCTATATTTACAAACAAAATAAAATTTACGACTTAATGCACCGTATACGTGCATTTGACAAAGTTTTCAACCTGCTGTTTATTTGCACGAGTCTTTCTTGGTTACTTTATCGTTATGCAGAGCGATAATTTTTGTTTTAATAATATAACGTGGTTGATAGCAAACACGAGTTCAATAATCTCTAAGTCATAAAAATACACTCTTGTAGAATATATTTTTAACAATATTACACAAATGCAAACAACATTTTAAAAAATCAATTTTTCAGGTTTATTTAACTGCGTAAAGCTACTCCAAATACAACTATTCAGAATTTTAGAATATAAAAAAATGAATAAAACATGACATAATTATAAGACTAATTTACAACTAATTTTGGAAATAAGTGTTTATGAACAAATACATTCGTTATGCATTAAAGTCGTGTCGATTCGGCATTTGCAAGTGTTTAAAATTGGTACTTTCTAAATACGGAAATGAATATAGAAGTGAACGAAGTTGCCGATTGTCGAGGACTTACGAACGAAGCCGGTACCGGTCGTTGCCGCGTGCCAGTTCAAATCCCCCTCCCCCTCCTCCAATTGCCATTCAGCTTCATCGTTCCAGTTTTTAATCGAGTTATTTCTACTCGCCAGACAGTGGTTCTCAACTTTCATTTTGCTATTTTTAAATGCCTTCAGTTTTGCATTTCTCCATAATTGAGTTATTATTTTTCGTAATTTTCTTTTAAAATTAGTTTAAACAACTAATAAATGAGTTTATTGTAATATAATTAAAAGCATCATTGAATAAAATAGTTCTACATCCAAAATTTTTCAGCTACTTTCAAGGTTCTATTAAAAATTACAATGTCTTCTAGATTATTCTAGAAAGAAACAATTTCACTTCATCATCTTCTCTTAAACATTTGAAACTTTTGTATGTGTGTATATTTATTGGTTTACACATATAATAACGTCAAATTAATGTAGATAAGCTTGAAATGATTGTGATTTTGCATCAATCTTCCATTTGATTAAAAATCATTTACACGACATGAACGATCGCATCTGACCGCACAACGCAACCGACCAAGTCTCGAAAAAGGAGCTGTTACTACTTTCACAACAGGCTTCGGTTAACACGATAAGTCAACATGACTATTTTTACAATGGGCCCCGACGTTAAGAACGTACTCACTTAAACGTGTCCGTCATTGGTTAACAGCTAAATGAGTACTCACCTGCAATCAAACAAAACATAACATTAGAATTTCTATTCATTCAGTATATTAAATTTTTTGGAATAATTATGACAATTATAGAATCTTTGAGAGTAAGGATTTCTGGTAAATTTTTATAAACTTAATTTGCAAATATTTTGTTTAATAAATTGCAATAAACGGTAACAATTCAGTAGTTTCGTTGTTTTTTCTTTTTAAAAAGAGAACATAATTTAATAATTATTTTTAAACTTTTTATTAGAAAAAACGACGTGAAAAGTTGTAATTGCTAAAAGAAAACTTGTGTCTACACGAGAAATTGGATAAATATCTATATTTTGTCGATTCATTTTGCTGATTATTTTAGTGGCTCAAGTCCAAGATATTCAGATTAAACTACGAGACAATCCATGAAATAATTGCTTATAATTCAATGATTTAATATTTTCCACGGACCCTTTCACTTCCGCTTCATTCTACTTCTCTTTTCCACTACCTTTTACGTATCTCTTTACTTTGTCACGCGCCATGTGTCTGGCGATCCTGACCTTACTTAAAATTTATCTAAGATGGTGAAGGAACTTTTGGATCGAGGCTTTATCAGACTCAAGACCAAAACGATGCGACGCAGATATTTGTACATTTTCTGCAGCGAGACGGTCTTGCGCGAACTTTCGTGCCATCGAGTTTAATGTAGCCTCGCAAGAACCGCGAACGGAACCTGTTTTGCAACTTGCAAGAAGACACCCATTCATCAGGTGGTACTGAGCTATAAATAGAATTCCCTGAAGTCAACAGAACTCGACCATTCTCGAGCGATACATGCGTCGTCGTTTTTAGAGATAACATTATTGTTTCAACGTGACACCATACTGATCCATATTTCAATCAACTAGACATTCTTTTCTGTTTCCTCTTCTTTTTTTGTCTAATAATTTTAATACAACAAATTATTCTTTTCTAAATTCTTTGTATTGGATTTTTATGTCTTTTAAAGTAAGATAAAGATGTTCTATAAATCACAAGTTCATCCAACATTTGGTGACTTTAAAGTTAAATATGTATTTATTATCTCTACACTAAAAGAAAAAATATATCAAAAATTACTAGACTTTTTAGTATTAATAATAGTATTTTCAATAAGATTTGATAAAATTTTCTTACAATTTCTTGAAAACAACAATTGTTACGTAAAAGTGTAGTAATTGTTTGATAATACTTTGTTTTGTCCTGACATTGCTACAGAGTCTAGTAATTTTTTATATATTTTTTCTGTCAGTGTATTTGAATTAATAAAAATTTTGTTATAAAAGCGGTAATTCCTATTCATTTGCATTTATTTGTATGTAATATGTGTTCGTAAAAAACAGTTGTATCATATGGTTTGTCTAAATTTGATAAAATTGTAAAATGACAAACCGGATGCTCTACTTTAGGCGAACATTTCGTTGCGCTTAAATGTAACATCCAGCAGTTGATATTTTGTTTATCGCAAGTGGCCTTTGACTTGCTTTTCTGTGATAAAACTGGAGTTTCTTAAATCTTATAATTCATTCGATTATTTGCATAATAATTCGTTTTCATTATATGAAAATATATAAAAGTTTATAAAATTAAATACATTGAAATATTTCTATCAAAGAGCAACCTATTTTGAATAATAGAAGGACTGAATTGTCTAAAATATTCATCTGATCAGCATAAAAGGGGTATATTTCGCTTTGAATAGCAAAATGCGAATAATCGAATGAACAGTTGCAATTTTGGGCATCTAATAAATTCAAATACGCAATCAAATTTGCGAAAACTTTTGCAAACTGTTTAAACACGAAAATAATGTGTCGATTAATGTATTTGCCTAAGTTTATACATGACCGTTATTCTAAATTATGCATGCTTGTATACATGATTATAAATTTTGACTTGCATTAATTATGTTCATTCGTATGACCATGCATAATTCCGGATTTACACTTGTTTCGATTACAATGGACTTGAAGATAAAATTGTTTGCTCGACAATCAGAGAGTATGCAAACGTCATGAACATATACAAAATATTCATCCCAAAGTTCTATAAACTTAACATATCGGAATTTGGTAAATTTACAGCGCAATTACACAAAACATTAGTTCATTTTACCATTCATTTAATTTCATAATTCGAACTAATTTCCCGACATAATTTACTGAAAATTTTACAAACGATTGATTTTAATAGATAAAAATTAAGTACTTTTTGAAATGATAAAAATTAAAAAAGCAATAAACGAATAACAAATTTGTGATTTCTTGTCTCCAAAATTGCAAATCAGATCGATTAACTAATTCTAAGAATTCAATTTCAATTATTAATAGACATAATTAATCAAAATTCAGTCTTGAATAATTAATAATCACTTGAATTAGTGAAACATAAATTAAATTGAATTTTGATTTAGAACTTTAGCTATGCAAATCCTTAAATCAATTTCATCTCCAAACAAGAATCGCTTTTGAGATGTTAAAATGTGTTTTCACAAATGAGTTGCACGTTTGAATGAAGGAAAAAGGTAAAATCCATCAGTAATTTCTTGGCTCAGAAATGTATATACATGCCCATATAGTTCCCGTATTTGGTAATACTTAAAACTTCTTGTTTTAACGGATTCGTTCAAGCGACAATAGTACATAAAACGACACATTATAATGCGCTTGGTTGTATACTCAATAACGATATTTATACTTTTATTAAGCTATTAAAAACATGAAAAAGAAATTTCGAAATACACATAAACCTTGCACTGGACAAGTTTTGCACGCATCTTAACAAAGAATAAATACTTCATCAAGGTCAACAATGTAATGTGCTTTTGTGAAGTGTATTATATCGTTCAAGTAGAAGTTAACATTCATTTTACAATTTTATTACATCTGAAAAGAAAAAAAAATAATAATGAAAAATAACAAAAGTTAAATGTATTTGTTATTGCAGCAAAATAATTAATTTTGTTGCAATAAGTTGATTGTAAACAAAGTTGTAAAAGTATTTTTCAAGAATTAATTAATATACATTGTTTTTTGCCAAACAAATGAATTTATCAAATGAACGTACGACAATTTGAAATGTGTTTATAACATGTGTGCATGTGCAGTTGAAGCTCGTGCAGCGACGAATAACGGCATCGTTTATCGACGGTATAGCGCCACTATTATGCAACAGTTGCGATAGCTTCGTTCGTTCGTTTATTTACATGCTTATAATATTTGACACGGTGTTAAAAAAAGAAGAGGAAAATATGAACACTATTTTCTTTTAATTTAATACACGTTAATTGAAAAGCACATTCGTTTATGAATACACTCCAACTTACAAACAGATGTTGTTCATCATTTGTATCGCATGAACAGAAATTCATGCCAAAATAAAAGATTTATTATAGATGACGGAATTTATGATACCGAAATGTTGAATTTGCTTTTCATGAAATTATTATTTTTCTAAAAAGTCATCACTATTTTGATATTTATTTTAAAAATATAATTTTTTAAATAAACAGTCAAATATACTTTACATAAAGTCTAGTTTTTATATAAATCATAATTAAAAAATCAATTTCTAAAAAAATGTAATGAAGGGAAAAAGTACAATTTAATATAATAAGATTTCATATTCGAGTAGTAAAAAAATGTGACAGAAGTATATTAGATATTATGTCATTTCTAATTTATGAAGTGTCCTACTTTAGTAGTAATACATATAGTACTTGTTTCAATATAATTTTTTTGCCAATATAGTTCTTTTACTACGTTGAAATTCGATAGTTTTTAGATAAAAAACGTTATAAAATCGGCTTTGAACGAACACGAGGAGAGAAATAAATTGAAAAATGTCTATACACACTTCAAGAAAAAAGTTTTGTATTTTTGAATGGTCCAATACCTTCATGTTATTGCAAACAAATTCTGTTACACGAAATATATATGTTACCTTTTTTAAACAAGTGTATACTGTAAAAAATGTTTGTCTTGTTTTCTTAATTTCAATTCAATCAATTTTATATTAAATATAAATTATTATTCTTAAATAAATAATTAATTATTATTCATAAAATAAGACTGAATGAACTTAATTAGGAACATTTTTTTGCACCATGGAAAATAAATGGAAATTGTTTTTGGCGATTACATCTTAAGAATTTCCCATTTTATCTCCCTTGGTACAAATGTACTATTTTGGTTGTATTGTTTTTTTTTTTTTTTTTTTTTTGTAACAGCTGAAAAAATTAATTATCAGTCTTTGGAAAATTACATTCATTTTGCAGTTTTGTTGTGAACTCTACAAAAAGTAATATTTTGTTAAATATCAACTTTTCATTACCAAACTGATGCTTAAAGTCACCAATCAGTTTTATGTTTTATAATAACCTGATGTGATCATTTGAAATAAAGTTTCATAAAACGTAACGAAAATTCGGAAAAATGATTAAATACTCATTTGTTTATATTGGAAAAGGATGTGGATTTCATGACTGTATATTTCATGACGTCACGGAAACGTCACGCAATGACGTTTATCGTTAGATCCGAGATTCACTGGGAATTGTGCATTAGTCTAACTGCTTAATCGAGGCAAAGCGACGGCAAATTGCCACGTTCGCGGAGTGGTTTGCGTCGCGCGACGGCAAATTAAGCAGCTGCGCGTTTCATTGTATTAATAGTTGTGACGTAACTTTGCCGGCAATTCGCAATATTTTCTCAAGGAGGAATTCACATTTTATATTGAAAAATGCCGAGACATTATCTCGATCTTCCTAACGTCCGGGTAACGGAAGTGTAACATAAGAAATATTGTTTTTGTTTTGTAATTCGATTAGAGTTTATTGTACAATTCCGTATTGTAATCGCGCTTAATTGCAATGTGAAATAGATGATCTCAGTAATCATGTTAGATGTTGTTTTCGTAACTTTTTTTTCTCAATTATCAATTTGAATGTTGATTATAGTTTTGAAATGAAGAAAAAACATGTTCTTCAAATTACAAAAAAAAAGAAAAAATTAATTATTACTTTTCAACATTAAAATAAGATTTTTTTTCTATAAATGAACACTTCATAAGATATGAATACAATGATTAAAATAACAAGATGCAAAATATTGTATGAGATTGAAAAAATGTGATGAAAAAAGTAATTTAATTGGAATGAAGGAAAATTTGTGAAAAATGAAAAGTGATTTGGTTTTTAAAGTATGTTTGAAAAATATGAGAAAAAAAGTTTTGAAGTGGGGAACTTGAAAATCTTGAAAAATATCGATGAAGAATTCATTTGCAGTTCAATGCCAGCTAAAACACTTGACCTAAATGACATATACTCGATATCTAGACTTAAATGCCGGCTCATCCGCCGAGAGTAGTCAATGTCGGATATTCTGCACTAATAACAAGAACATCGTCTTAGACTACAGATTATAGGAAATAAGAAAATACAGGAATCTTATTATACTTAGCAAATAAAATGTCAACGAATGTAGAAATTTAAAAATATCATCGTAAAATGAGCAAATATTACGTTTTATTCATGTTTATACGTAATTTACGTATATACATGCGCTTTTCTGTAAATTTTATTCATTGATAACTTCAGGACATAAATGTGAAAAGTTGCGATAAAAAAATTATAGCACTGAAAATGTTCAAATTCTTTGCGCAATATGACATTTATGTAACATTTTTCAAAGACAACTGTATGAAAAAATGGTATCAAACAATTTCATAAACTATGAATTAACTCCGTTTTAATTTTCTACTTCCTTTATTTGTCTTTTTTTTCATACCTTTTCATACGATATTTTCCTTAGTACTCATTTTCTCATTCATGTTTCAAGTAGAATAATTAATTCAACATCCTATAACATCAAAAATATATATTAACTAACTTTATTAAACATTCAAAACAATGTATTATTCATTTAAAACAAATTAAAAACTGAAAATGAATGAAAAAATTAATGTTGATTATCGAAAAACAGAACAAACAAAAAAGAATTGTTGAACCGGCACTCAATTAATCAACTGATTATCGATTTAATAAACATGCTTTTTTTTAATTGAAGACAATTAATCTTGAACGGAGCAATTAGAGTTGAATTACGAATAATTTAATGGAGATTCAATTGTAAGTGTGTTGCGTTCATAATAAATGTAGCTTTGTCGATTTATTATAGGCAAAAAAATCACGCCGAAACCGCGTGCCAAGTTGTAACGTCGATTTCAATAAGTTTGCTGTAATTGGTACGTATTTCAGCAATTTAGGATGTAGTATGCTTATTACGTGCGCTCCAATTCAAAAACACGCGATAGCTGCCAGTGACCTATATTTTTCACGGCCACGTCCCGGTACCAATTCACATGCGGCTTGTTATTATGTCTCTGTTTTGCCTATTCGCAACCGAAAAAAGCCGCACCTAAATGCCAGACGTTATCTTATCCAAAGTTCGGCTTTAATCGCCTATTCTCATACCACTTTTTCGCACCTTTTTGATTTAAATTATGCGCCATTTTTTGTTTCATATTTTTATTTGATTTATTCAAAATGTTGTTAAAAACAAAATTAAACTGTTTAAAGAAATGTAAATATTAAGTATTTTAATTAAGTGGAGTAATAAATATAGAATGAAATGAATAGAAAATTATGAAATAAAAAATTTTAATTAAAAATACTTTAAACATATTTTTAATTAAAATAAAATGTTTGAAATAAAGTTGATGATAAAATATTATTATACTTTCCGATTATCTGGTCACCAAAAAGAATTCAGAGAAATTTAATAACAAGTCACGTCAATTGAAATCAATTATTAATAAGGTTTCACTATTTCCAACTTCCAATTGGGAAATTCCGTTAAGACATAGTTACACTTTAAAGCTTAAGACTGTGTCGTTTGATGATTTTTTTTTCATTTCTTTTCTGGACTGGTTTCTAAAAAGTGCATGAAAAACGTATTCAACAAATGTGAAACATTTTGTAAAATTCACAAGAAAAACGTATAATATGTGATTTACATAAACAAATTTCCATGCGGAAAATAAAAAGTCTCTCACGTGTATCTGTGCTTTGTTTAATTCTATTCGTGACGACGTTGCAAATTTATTTCTTTGAAACTAAAAAGCCACATTCGTTCGTGTCATATCTTTCACATTAACTTTTTATATTTCTATCATAGCATTTTGTTTGTCATTTTTCGTTTTTATATTATAATCATTTTTCACGAATAATGGGCAGCTCCAAAAAAATTTTTTTCTTATAATATACTTCAAAAAATAAAAAAATCACGTCTTTGCAAGAAAAAAAGCTATTAGCAAATTAATAAATGAAAAATAAAAAAAAATAATGTGAAAAATGCTATTCATATGTACAAAAATGTATATATATATACATTATATATATACATATATAATGTATACATCATATATAAAAATGTATACATTTGTATACAAAATGTTAGAGAATCTAAAATTGTATTACGAGCCCAATAATCAAAAAGATCGTTTGCAAATATAATACGACAAGTTATATTGCAATAAGTTATATCACTTGCGAAAGGCAGATGTGATGAGCGATGCTTTCAAAACAAATCGTTTAAATGTATGTTGTTTCTTTACATCAAACCATGTTCTTCGAACATTAATAAACTTAATGAAAAATACACTCAAGTGATTTATTTTTGTTGATACAATTTATTCTTTCGTTTAACACAAACATTATGATTTCTTAAAATTTATATATATATCTCATTTCACGAAATAGAAATCGATCACTTTTATGCGAATATCGCATTTTGAAACTACATCGTCAGATAATCACATCTGATTATTATAGTACAGCATATATTTGAGCTCCTGAAAGATATCAACCCGGTTTTACTGATGCAAAAAAGATATTAAACATTGCTGTAACACGTTGTAAATGTTATTATATTATTTCTAACATAAATTTGCCCATTTGTAGAGAAGAAATTATTCATTTATATGGTAAAAATTGTTATACGATACTGGGAAAACGTATTTATATATAATATAACTTTCATTTAAAGATTTTAATTTATTCAAAAGAATGATCAACTAAATGACTATAATTTGTGGTTATCACATAATAAAAGAATTTGATTGACCCATTCCAAAACAGGAAAGTAATTTAACATTTTTTGCTGAATAATAAGCATGATGTATATGAACAACTTAAAAAAAAACAGAAGGATATTGTCAAGTAAAAAAATTCATTAAGATGATGAAAAACGATGATAAACGAATACAATCTAAAAGCAAAGTACAAAATACGAAATAAGAAGTATTATTTAAATGAGTGCGAAAGTCGGGTACTTAACGAGCAGAAATGTCATGTCCGTCCTTGCAAAAATCATGCGATTATATAGATTGCACTCGACGAAAATCGCTCTCAGAATTCTCACCCCGAAGTTGGCTTTTCTCTTGTTCCAAGAACGGGGAACATGCAACAAACTCATCAGCTCGAAAAAAAGGAAGAAAGAAGAAAGAAAAAAAAGAAAAAAAGATGACAGAAAGGTCGAGAATGAAGTTGATTGGCGCGACTCAATCTGACAGACGATTTAAGGATTTAGTTCAAGGACCGAAGGAGTGGACGTACTTGTCTCGAATAGGCATCCGTTGTTTTGTTTCGAAACCGAATACGTCGCAACGACCTTCCCGCGTTCCATTTAATGTTCCTTCCTGAACCACTAATCGCCTTTCCGATTCGATCCAATCGTCCATGCCAATTATCCTTTCCGTTCCTTTCGGCTCATCAGACAAACGCAGATAAATGAACTGAATAATTAATCTTCGTTATTAACATCAATTCTATTTATCTTATTCACTCTGGACAGATATAAACAACTTTTCATGCTTTCAACTTTTTTTTATTTAACAAAAACATTACAATTTTTTTAAAACTTTGTAATACAACTTTTTTTTTTACTTTTATTTAATTTTTTTAAATTTGTTATATATAAAAGTAGTGAACAAAACAGATGTAGATAGAGAAATAAGCGCAACTGTTGAGAAAAATAGATTTGCAAATGATGCATGAATTTGGATGATAATAGCAAAAATTTTCAAAGCATCTGTTCGATTTTTACATTTTTGGTTGATGTTTATGTAAAATAAAAATGATCGCGAAGTTTTGTTGCGCGTGAGAAGACACATTGATATGAAAATGGAGTTGTGGCTTACATTTTCAATAACTTCTAGCGAGATAATGGCCTGACATACTGCGATCTGTCATAAACAGTTGTTGCGCCGGAAATGTTATCATTAATATCCGATATGTTGCGTATTTACTATTCTTGATCATAATGCATTGACAATTCTGTCAATCAACATATGTTCCAGTTTAGGAACGGCTTTAATCAATGAAATTGATCAAATTTTCCTTTTAACTGATGTCAAATATTTTACGTTCGAATAGTTTTTGATTGCATCAAGTTAAAGTTATAACAAATAAATTGAAACGATCCGAAATATATCAAATCGATTTTTGCATTTATTTCTTATAATTTTTATGGAATTTTATATACGACGAGAGGAAAAACATAGCGAACATAAATCGAGTTAAAATGAAATAAACTGACACATACCGTGCGTTAGTTTGTGTTTGACACACGTATGTATAAAAGAGATGTTGTTTAGATGGCGAAATATCTCGACGAATACAATGAAAAAGAATGACTTTTCGAAAATAAGTAAGAACATAAAACAGTCCTTCACGGAAGAATAGATTTTTTACTTCTTTCTGATATTAAATAAATGTAAATATTATAGTTCTTCATTTTTATACTTTCTTTCGTCATTTTTGAATACTTTCGTTATTTGTACAATATTTTTCATTCAACATCATTATTATGTTCATGACATTTTTATTTATCCTAAGTACTTCAACTTACTGCAAAAAAATCAAGATATTCAGCGATGTTGCAATGACAAGCGTGGGAATTGCACGTGTTTGAGTTTATTTGGAATTCCGATGAAGGATTTTTTTTTCTTTTATATTTCTTTCGGCATTATCGATACTTAAATTTTATTGTGTTAAGTCTTTAACATAGCATAAGTTTTATTTGTCAAAATTAGGGAAAAAATAAAATTGTATCATTGTTCAAGTAGGAATTTAATCAACGAACATTTAACGATGATTAACTTACACGTAGTTTTACGACTTTTCTATGTCCAATATACACTCGTTCAAACTTTGAAAGATTAAACTCAAAGCAAGAAAACCTTATGTCAGACCTGACCGGATTTTTAACTTCTGGTCAAGGTCTAATTGCAATCGAAGTTTCATCTTAGGAGTTTCATTAAACAAAATTACCTATAAAAAATTAATAAACTGACCTAGTGAACACAAAATAAAATTGTTTTTTATTTCATCGGAAATTAAAATGAAATTTCATTAGAACTCAATTATTTTAATGCAATACTTTTACAAAATGTTGAACTTTACATTTACATAAAAGAAATCTGTGTAATTACTAAAAAAAAAAAATAAAAACACTCAATGTAATTAGGTAAAAAGAATTTCCGAATTACTTTACAGTACATGTTCATTTTCCATCTAAAGAAAATAGTATAAAATAAAATAAAAATAATTCATGCATCAGCATCAAAGTAATGAAAACTTTATTTGCGTATAGAACAAATGTTGGCCGGATGTGTAAGTGGAAAAGACGAAGCGAAGAAAAAAAACTATGTCGGGAATGACGACTTTAGTTTATTATTTTATTGTGCCCGATTCGGGCAACATCTTGGAATGTGAATTCGCATTAGCATGCTCATTGTTTGTGTTCAAAAAAGATGCGAAATGCCGTCGGCACATGCACTTCTCAATAATTTAATCGAGGAACTTGTTCAACTGCTAATGCCTTCACAAAGCAATCGAGTGGAAGTCCCATTCTGGAAACAACTGTACGAGCTTTTATGTTCATTAATGACGACATCTCTATCGACAAATTTTTAGCATTATATATGTGTGAGCATTATGCGAGCACAAGAGGAACATTTTAATCGCTATTTCATTTGAGCTTTCGTGGTAGGAACTTAAAATTAAGCAAACCCGAATCGACAATGTGTAAAACCATGTAATTTTATTAACTCGTTCTTAACATTTATTTCGTTTCAATTTTTTTTTATACTTTGTTCATACTTGTACGACGATAGCTTTTATATTAATTGTTTAAACTTTCTCGGATAAAAAATTACTTGCAATTGAAGAGACAATGACATTGTGATAAATCAATAAATGAAATGTTGTAATAAGAAATGTAAATTCAATTAATAATGAATGGAAATCGGATTAAATGAAGATAAGACGTTGAGATTATTATAATAAGTGCTGGTTAGATAGAAAAAGTAGATAAATCAATCGCAAAACTGACAATTTCATTAACTAAAACTTAATGAATTGGACTGTCATTTCCTCATCTTTCCGGTCTTGCTGATCGAAATAATCTCGCTTATAACTGCAGATGTAATTGTCGTATTTGCGTCGAATTCGCAATAGATTTAGACATAGATAGAAAGTTTTAATTTATTTTTCTATTACAATATTCAATTTTAAATCAATTTATCAAACGTCACTTCATTTAGATTTATTTTTTGAATATTAAAAAAATGTTTAATATTGAAGTTTTAATCAAATAAATCTACTTTTGGAAAATTGTAATTCTTATCTTCATTTTAGTATATAATGAAAATGAAAAATCTATAAAAATGTTTTTCATTCAATTATAAATGTTCAGAATAAAGTTTGAATATACAAAATTTTCAAGTGTTATTAAAAGTATTAGTTGAAAAACATAAAGTTTGTTAAAGTCTATAATTAAATTAAATGGTTGTAAACACCGTAGAAACTGAAGAAATAACATTCAAGTAGATCATTTCCAAAAGCGTCAGACGGAATATTCAATTAAAAAAGAATACTCAAGAAAAAAGTTTATTTAATTGTTTATTGAGTTACACCTGAATTAAATTCTCTTGAAAGTAATATATTAACGAAAACTTGTATGAACTAATTTAAGGGTTTGTATACAACAAAAGTTAAATGAAAAATGTCTTCCATTATTTTGAAAACAAATTCAATACGAGTAAATAAAAAAATTGAATGATTTGAATATTTAATCAAAGAAATATAATTTGAAACTAAATCCACAGCTACGTGATAGAATATTGTAACAAATCTTATAAAAACGTGAATCTTATATTTTTCCATCAACATCATTCAGACTTATTTTCATTAAATAAGAACATAAAACACGGGAAAAAGGGTCAAAGAAAAACAAAAAACGCAATAAGAAGGTATAAAAACGTACAGAATTCTATTTTTTTCAAATAAGAAAGTATTGGGTTGTATAAACGAGCGTAATAAACATTAATTTTCATTCACAAGCGCACAATTAAGCTCGATAAAGATAAAAATTAACGATAAGTGCGTCCCTTATGTTGTTTCCTATTATGCCATTGCCGCGTTGCAAGCCGAGATGGCATGAACGCGGTTTATTGGTCGGCAAAGACGAGCTTTTGTTCGCTCTAGTGAGCGTCAATTTATATTCATGTGCTCACTTTTTGCGTTAAGAATTTTTCAGACGAAGTTAACGAGGTAACAAATCAAAGAATGCCAACGTAATATATGTTTTAATATGCATATGTGTAGGTGCATTTGTGTCACACAAAAATAATAACACGTAAGCAATCGTCAAGATTGGTGCTGACATCTGACGGCAATCGGTTTCACTTGAGATCGCAGTGGCAAAAGCCTCTCAAGTATCGACCGTTGAATCATTTACTAACCGACACTGTAAGTCAGTGTTGATCATTCAATGATAAAAGCATTTCTTGTAATTAAATAAACGGCGACGATAATTTACAGTCTGTTCTCCAATTAGTATGATATATTTCTGTTTGTCTATTGGTTGTTTTATTGGTTTTCACGTTATTTACGCCAATGTCATTATACAAATATCATTATAAATGAATTATAACAGTATATTGTGTTAATGGAAATTATATGTATCTAATAACGGATTGTTTACGATTTACAAGTTAATCGATGTGAACAGCGTGATAGACGCGCAATATGCTACATAAGTGTATAAATATAGATCTGAGTGGATACGCGGGTTTTCCCAATGTAAATTTGCTTTCAAAAATAAAGGCATCATTCATTTGAACACGGCTGTTAGTGATATGAACATTTTATTGACACTGTTGTTTGGATTCCATCAACGGGAAAACAATACGCGTGTTTCTGAAACCTACACAGCTTGATTTTTGTCGACACGCTGTTTTTTTGTCATCTAAATCTTTTTAAATTAAATCAAAGTACCATTATGTCTACAGATTTTTTTTAAATAACGTTAAACTTTGAAAGCTTTACTTATTAGTATGCAAATGCATTTTCTTTGATGTGTATCTTATTTATACTTTATGGTTGATAGAAATTATTATTATTATTTATTATAAGTTTGACATAAGTGTGAGAAAGTTTTGTTTATTTCCAAATTTATACAAACATATATAGACAAAATTCTTAAAATATAATAAATTATAAAATGATTTGTAAAAACTTTCAGTTACAAATAGCTATTGATTATTTCTTATACATTAAGTAGAGTAAGTAGAATAAAGATGAATGAGTAATAATAATGATCAATAAAAGTTATAATTCATAACTATACTTTATAGATGGATTAAGTAACAACGTTTATTTATTATTACAAGTATAACGTTCATTAATTACTTAAACCATTTTGTTTATACATTATTTATACTCATATTAAAGTTGATTCATCAATAACCATAATCAAATCAAGAACTATATCATAACTGCTATTATACCAAACGATAATATCCCAAACTTCATTTGATATTATAACCTGACATCCAATATCAGTTTCACTTTAACACGCATACAAGTATACAATTTTGTCTACAATGAACATTGTTTACATTTTATGTTAATTACTTTTTACTCAAAATAGATCATCTAAACCACACAAGTGAACCTACTGTAACTTTGTTTTAATCGTATTACATTAATCGTATTACTAATCCGGAACATTATCTTACAAAAATGTTGATTTTTCTTACAGAAAAAAAGAAGTAAAGAAAACTTGGCAGTACGTAAAAATAGATCACAAGCTGTCGAGGCGGAAGATACTCACTGCCAAGATAATCCGCCGGTGATGCCCTCGCGCAGTCTGTCTTTGAAGCTACGCTGCCTGGAGGGTCCACCAGCTGCACCCGGTGAACCCTGCGATCCCGGTGTGGCTGAATGCGCGCCACTGCTGCCGGTAAACAATTCCATCTCGACGTATTTCGATTGTTGAGATGCAAATATCAACAAAAGCAACAATAAACAATTGAAATAAAACAAATGGTGCACTCTCTTTCTCTCTATTTTTTCTTCTTTCTTTTTTTTTCAGTGGCGCTTCAACGACAGCACAGTTTCGACATTGCCGCCAGAGCAATGGATGGACGCACACACGAAAAGGCGCCACACGTCGCGCACACACCCTCACCACCGTGTGCCAGACGACACACTTGGGGGCCCTCTCACATTTTCCTCACTCGCGCGGATCTTGAACCCGTGCCAGTTGCGAATAAACAAACAACACACGGCCGCCTTAATCTTCACGCGACCAATTTCATTTCTATAAAACTGCAAAATTGCAACGATTTCAATACTCGTGATTGTCTGCTGACGGTTCATTTCAAGAATTTAAAATTGCATTTCTAACGCTTATTTATGCAATCTTTACTACTTTCCGCAATTTATCGTTATTGCATATGCACTACGTAATATATGATCATACATACGTAGAAATGATATTTTTATTACATTTTATACTCAGTTTAATAGTCACTTGGATTCTATTTGACGACATTTCAGTTGTTATTTTATTTATTCATATTTGTGTGTGAACTGTAATAAACATAGTTTTTTATGCTTTGTTTAAAATTAATTTGTAAAATAAAGGTTTTCAATTTTACATTGTCTATAACAAAATTATATTATTAAAACCACTATAAAGGAAATGGTAGGTTTAGTTCAACAGTGAAGATGATTATTATATGAAGACGAACATTATGACGTTGCGAGACAGAAAGGGTTAGATCCCTGCAGGAGTAGTCAAGGAGTATAAACCAATTTCCGTCAGACGTACAATATAGTCTCAACATTGTACAGGTTAATAAATTGAAAGAGTTTTTTGATTATAAAATTTATGGTATTTTAATGTTTCCATTCAAAAATTTTCATTCTAATTTTTAATTAAATTCCCAAACTGCAAGAATCTTAAATAAATGTTAATACGTAATTAAATTCGAATAAGCATGAAAATCGCTTTAATCTAATAAGTTTCATAACTGTCGTAACTATCTTTAATCGAGCGTGTAAAAAGAAACTTTGTAATTTAAGTGAAACATTGATTAAATAAATAAATGGAAATAACAAAGACAAGGCGGATTGTCCCAAGTGAACACCACAAAGTGTTGTACCATTAATGACGTTATATAAATTCAGTTGAATATATATGTATGCGCGCAGATTTTACTAAATGAGCAACTGGAATAAAGCAATTCCGACAAAATTGAAAATTTTCTTTGAGTGACGCAACTCGGCCACAATTTATCATCCCAGGACGGCTAACTGTTACAAGCAGCTCAAGTAATCATACCAAATATCACATTTCTGTGTTCGTTTTTTTCCCCTACCTATCTATCCGAAATAACGACATCGATTTCATTAAATAATATGTTCAACTGAATTATTCAGCGGAATAATTTAACGAACGTTTACTGTTTGCGATAATCATTAGTTTTACATAAATGCCAAAAATGTTTGTACATATACTGAAAAATGAAATCCTTGAATCAAATATAATTATTGAAATGTTATTATATACTTTTCATTAATGGAAATTCATGTTCTCCGTTGTTTTATCAAAAATAATGATAAAGGTTTTATCATATTTAAATGCATGTTATTTTGGCTACGAAACAATTAAATTATTCATTTGATGCGATGCAAATTTATTTGTGAGTGTTGATGAAATGTATTTATATGTCGTATTAATGTCGTATACATGGTAACATTTATTTTATGATACAAATGTATTATATGTAAATAAAATGTAAATTAAATAATCGCATAAGATGCGAGATTTGCTGTGTATATGTAAAGTATATGTTAATATTATACAATCTATTTCACGATGATGTTTAAAGATAATAACATCGTTTTTATTATTATAAAATTATCTGTAAAATGTTCTGGTTCCACTTTCAAACCTAAATTCTATTTTCGCAATTTGATTTCTTCGATAACTTAAATAGTATCATTCTATATTCACATTTCCAATACAAAAAAGATTCTCTCCCCTTCAAGCGTAGAAAGTCAAACTTAACTTATCAGTCGGACATTTTTTACTTATCATTCTTAGTGGTCAAGATATTTTCTAGCCTCAATATCAAACATGTATAATTTCAAAAACAATTAACTATAAATCAACAATATTTATTTAAACATAATTTGGCATAGACTTTGAGTTATGTAATATATACCTTGCGGTTTAATTATAATTATAATATATGTAGTTAAAGCTCACGGATGCAATATCTAGATAACAACCTCGTAGCAGATCGATATGAAAAGTGTTTTCCGTCTGAACGGAATGGAAGGTAAAGAGATAAAGAGCGAGAGGGAGACAAAGATGCAAAAGAGAGAGAGAGAGCAAGAGAGAGACAGATAGGAGAAAAGAGAGAATGCGGTAGATGCGCGACACATCGGCCAAATTCGCGGACGGAAAATGACGCGCCGCGCCGAATCGCGTGTGAACATCGGTCGAGTATTAATCATCCTCGAGGGGGCCGAACACGCGGGGCTTTCAAAAGTACAAGGTCAAGCACATACAGCTGTTACACGTCTTGGTGGAAATTTGCCTGCGACGTATCGATCCCGTACGTTCCAGCTCTCCCTTCCCCGCGCGATCTGCACGTCCAATCACGACGCGCTAAACCGCTCGCCGATAGGAGGGCCAAACCAACCCCCTTCCCGCCCTACGCGACGGGCCATTTACACGCGCGCGCCTATCGCGTGCGCCACAGTCACATGCTTCGAATAAACAAACCAAATTTGAATCTCATTTTCGCACTGTTATTTTCACTAATTTCATCAAAATGAAGATGCGTTTTTTTATGCAAATTTTATTACGTTAATTAGTTACTAACATATTAATATAATTAAATCTCATAATCTTTTCCTGTAATTTGTATAAACTTATATTTAAACATTAAAATTGTTCATTGGTTTATTTTTAACAATTGTTTAATAATAGTTAAAAATATGGATAATTGTATGTTTAGTAATTACTTTTTAATTCTTTAAATTAGATTTTCAAGTAAAATAAACGTTTTTTTAATTGTATAGTTAAAACGAGCTTTTAATTTTTTAAAAATATATTTAAATGTCAGAAGTATTCTAATTTTGATATTCTTAAGTAAAGCTAACAATTTTTCACATTTAATGTCTTGTTGCCGAAAATAAAAAAATGAATTCGCACGATGATGTTTGCGCCATCAATCAATCCCCCGTGACCTTAGATTCAAAGAGTTATATGTCTCTATGTAACAGATCCTCGATCGTAGCAGGTCACGGCAAAATGAAGAATATAAAAACTCGGGATGATGAAAAAATGTTAAATAATTTTAATATTTACATTCTTATTTCTAGAATGTACTTAATATAATCCAGGCTTTTGTCGTTTTATTAAATACATTTTAGCAAGTCTAAAGACATATCGTTCAAGTTTTATCAATTTTGCAAATTTATTATTTTTATATTTCTGTCTATCTTAAGTAAATTCTTCTTTAAATTTTCAATAAACTCATAAACTATTTGAATGGAATATCTTTTTGAACAAAGTTGAAATAAGTAAAAAAATTTAGATTACATTATTATTTTACGAAAACCTGCAATCATATATATTTTATAATATAACTAGAATCTAGTTATGTTATAAAAGTTGAATATAAGATTGAAATATCAATTATAATGGATATGTATGTAGATCTGAATAGATCTATGCAGACTATTACTAGACTAGTTTTTTTCCGCGCGGATAGCAAATCGTATTCTCTCATGAATGGCGGGTTACCTATTCCCATGATAATTTCGTATAATTCGCAATGCGAATGACATTAGGTCGGTAGTTTGATTACCATGATAAGATGAATATAAACGTTTTGTACAATCAAAATTTATATAATAGAATAGAATAGAGATAGAATTAATTTTAATTTACGAAAACGAAAAAAAAATATTTTATGTTTTTAATAAAACGTTTTTAATTATTTGACTGAAAAATAAAACGTTTTTTGAAGAAAAACGCTTAACAAAACACATGTTTGCAGATGTTAAATGATTTTTATAAAAACGTTTACGATATGAAACGTTTTAATTTTCAGCCACATTTTTTATTTTTATAATTATAATTATAATAATAATAAACTAAGCATAAGAATATAATAAATAAAATATAAAGATAATAGTGATGATACGATAATAATAATAATAATAAAATTGCATTTCATAACATAAACTTATAGCTTAACTGACTATTGGTTAAAAACCGTTAAAAAGATTGTAACCTTAACGGATATAGAACTTATAGATGTGCAGTTTAAGACTCTTATTTTCATATTTATTTATTGAAATTACTACATTAAATATGTACAGTTTCGCACCTACTGTATATGCATTGCCTGCAGCCCTGTACATATATCATGCATTTCATCATTATATAAGACATATTGAAAATGAACATATATTGTACATATTCAAATCTATAAACTCCGTTTATAGCAATGGAAACTCCGTTTTTTACAAAGAATCATTAATTATAATTTTGATAGAACCATTAAATCCTTAATTAATCACGTATAAACCGATGAATGAAGGAGGATAGACAGTGTCAGGTTGGTCCGATGCGCATTACTTGAAAGTAGGGCATTTGTTGAACGGGTTAGTTCTTCGAGTGCAGGAGCACCAGGTGGGTGCGGTTAGCGACTCCGTCAAGGCATCTCTCCTCGTGAAGCATGAAGAGAGCAAAAAAAGAATAAGAAGAAGAGGAAAAAATAATCGCCCACGATTTTGACATTGAATTTACTTAAACCAAGCCGAAATCCGAGGCAATACCTAACCAATGCCGAGGTTCGCCCTTGTCTCCGAACACTCTCTCAGCCGACCAGCGTCTACTCATTTGCCCCTTCCCTTCATCCCTTATTCTCCATTTCTGTCTGCCTTTCTGATTCGCTATCTCCGTTGCTCAAGCTCTCCAAACTCGAATTGTCTCGCAAACTAGGCCGCGATCAAACTTCCAGACGGCAGACAAGCTTCCTCCCCACGGGAAAAAGACTCCACAATTGTTTGCCAGCATTTTGTCGCGACGATAAGATTTTGTATCGTCGATGTTCGTTTTCTATTGATCGCTTTCAGATTAAAAGTCTCGCTCTTTGTATTGATTAAGATGATTTATTCGACTTATATATAATAAGAAGAACGGAAAACGAAAATAATTGCATTAGAGAATATTGGTTTCTGTCAATGTTTGAAAATATTTTTTTATTTATTGCAGGTCTTTTATATTACAACTTGAACCATTTTAGTTATATAAATAATTTAGAGAATGAAAACAGTTAATTTAATAAATACTGTCAAATTCTGTTCAACTTTTTCTTAAATTAGATGAAATGCATGTATACAAATAGATGCGCGAAACAGTATTGTTTACATACTGTGATTACCTTTATGTATCTGTACAAAAGTAAATATCCAATTATATAACAGCAGTAAGGGATCGCTTTGGGAAGACTGATGACGTCATCAGTGGATACAACAGTCAGTCGTTACTCTGTGTAATTTGATATCCCTGACCAAATTGAGTTCAACCTGATCATCTGATCATGTTAAACGTGTAATTCATTATCTATCTTATTTCCGCATGAGACGATATATGTATATCGTTATTTAATACTTGTAATTTATAGCTTCATTTATGCTTTAATGTAAAGAAAATATCAAAATAGATATATAATCGCATAAACCGATGTATGAGCTTATAAATGCAACTACAAAATAGAATGTTAAAAGATTTGTTTGGATAATTTAAACAACAAAAATCTTATAAATGCGTATTATATAAATAAATGAAGAATCAGAAAGAAACTGTTGAACAACGATGACACAACAGGAAGCCTTTACTTGAATTTGATAATTAAAATAAGTATTAAGAAATAACAGGATATTCATTCTGATGTAATATCAACGTAAACTTGTAATTTGAATGAGACCAAAAATAACAATTAGCAAATTAGATTTTGAACAACAAACTAATTATATCATAGTCGTTTGACTTTATTTCTTCAGACAGGAAAGTATAACAAGAAAGAAACAATTATGAGCCTAAATTAAGAAAGAAAATTAAAATTGTTCAATAAAACGACTGAACGTTTAGATTAAATAATTACGAGGATAATTAGAAAAAAGTATCCAATTACGTAAACGTGTTTCAAACAGCGCCCGATAAAAATAAAGTTATACTTAATGCGTGAGCGTACACTTTAACTAACCTTTGACCACCACCCCCGCGTTAACTTAGTTCGAAGTACGACCGTTCTACAGCGGCGCTAACGACTAAGAAAAGTTTCGAATAGTCGGTTTCTCATAATCCAATTGCCAACAGCCTGTACAAGAAAATCAACTGCGAAAATACTGACTTCGAAATTGGTTTCTGTCCACCGATACGTAATAAAACCGCAACACTTGTTACCATTATTCAACACCCTTTCTTTTACTCGCTACTTTTCGACAATAAAACCACGACAGTTTTTTTTTCTTTGGCACATTATATGTATCATGAAAATAAATTTCTTGTTGCTATTTCACTTTAATAGGTGAACTAACAATATTCATTTTAATAGGTAAAGTTTTTATGCTCTTTTATTTGGTTTTAATTTTTAAAATGCAGTAGAATAACAAGAACGCAAAAAAAAACAGTGAAACAAACTTTTAATTATGTTAAGTAATTCATCTAAAAGAAATGGCCATACAATAAATAACAGTGAAATACTAATCTTATGAAACATACGTAAATTAGAAATAAATTTATCACCAACGTGTGCCGCCTAAATACGAAAGTAGTGCAGGTCAAGCTGTGGTCGGACGAAACAGTCGTCGGTAATAATTTATTATATTCTAATTTCGATCGCGTAGAAAACAGCTTTGCAAACTATCAACTTTGTGTGACAATATTAAATACCAATTTAATGCATGCAACATGCTTAATCATTTCTTTCCAGATTGTTCTTTGTACTTGAAATTGCTTTTTTTTTTTTTTTTTTTTCGACTTTCGTTTCACCCATTAAAGAACATTGAACCAAATTTGTAATCAATGTCAGAAAAAGTAATTAAAGTTGAATTAGGCTGAAAACAAGCCGTAACACAAATGATTTAAGATTTGTTGACTGTGTTGCGATCCAAGGATGAAATGCTTGCGCATAAACATGTATGTAAGACGAAAAGCGTGCCTTATCAAACGGCAAATATTTACTAAAACGGGCCGTCAACATGGAGGAGCTCACGCTGAGTTAGTATGAAAATATCTTTATTGTGTGCATCTCTGTCTTTATCCGACTCTTGCATCGCACACGTGACTCATATTGGATTGCATCAAATCCTCTTATGCGATTCGTCGGAACTGTCAAGGTCATTGTGCGACCTATGCCATTACGGACTGTCGTTAATTTTGCCGAAAGTGCGCAGATGTTGACACTGTCAAAATTGACAGTGATTATACAATTAGCAACTTCCATGTTGTGAGTGAAGAAAAAGTAAAAAATATCATTTTCACTTGAACATTCAATATCGTTTTATATATTAAATAAAAATTACTGACTTCTTTTGAAAAATATTGATCAAAGTGTATGAATAAAAGTACATGACCATTTGAGAATTTCCGATAAAAAATAAACGACGTGATATCAGTGAAATTTGTCTCGGTTGAATTGATCGATGATTAAAGAGTGCGACGAACCCAATTGAACAAGTGCGCTTTTCCGAACGAATGAACGAAATTGATTGGAGCGACGATTTGACGTGCAAACCCCATTGACTTAAGACGTTACGTCGGATCTTTATTTGGCGTGAATAATAGCGGCGGCTTTGCGAAAGTATAAAATGCCTTTGCTTTCTGTTCGACAATCCGACTTCGGGCCAGCAATCGTCATGCCGCTATTAAATCCATCGCCGTGAAATTGCTGACTCAATTTCTTCGATCGAGCAATGATCAATAACTCGCTTCTGTCTCTAATGGGGACGTTCGAATGAGGGGAAGAGGAGCAAGAAAAAAATCTTGAATGCATCTTATTACACAAAAAAAGGAAATTTTGCAGAAAGGCAAAAAAGAAAAGTTTGTCGAAATTTGATGAATTATGTTTTTGATGTCGCATAATGAAAGGTTGAATGTCGCAACTGATTATGTTAAAAATTGCAATTTTTGTCCTTGAAGGGACGCAATTACAATAGAAAAAATTTTAATTAATCCTAGCAAAAGAAAATCATCTGTCTTAATTTTGCAAATTAGCATATTCGAAGCATTTATAGATTCTTTCAGCTGAATAAATTGAAGCATCATTAAATGCTCAACGAACCGCGGTTCTTTGAATTCATTTCATACATGCCTGGTCTCTAACAAATTACTTGTTTTCTGTTAAAAATCCCGCTGATTACCAACACTTGTGTTCAAATCTGCCGCTCGACTTTATTTCGAAATAAATCATTTTGTCCTTGGCACTGAAGCGTGCGCTGTTCAAAAGCGATTAACTACACTTTTTCGCTTCTGCACGTTTTTCTTAGGTTTTTTTTATTTTGTTCTATTTTCAATCATAGTAGACGTGATAATCATAATAATTTGACCCTCGTGTATTCCGAATAAACGCATTCGTACGCAAAACATAATTACTCTCTTAACTTGAATTCACCAAATTCTGTAATATCAACGCAGCTTTCGCGGAATGTTAATCACAAAATGCAGTGGCTTATATTCAAATTGTTCAAATTAGACATTTCAGCACGGAAAAGCATTTATTTAAATTTTTTATTCATATATTATTTTAAACTTCAAAGTATGTTGTATTCGTGTTTTAAATAAATTTCATAAAAATTATAAAAAATAAAGTATTTAAAAAACTTAAAGCGTTTTACCATATGGTAGCCATAGCCTGACCATATTCTTGTCATACTACTAGATTTGTATGAGTTTTGCACCAGACTAGCAGTAGTATGGTAAGAGTTTTTCCAAACAGTATATTTTAGTGAACATTATGAATGACAAAAAAATCGTACAAAACTTTCATTTAATATGAAATAACACATTTGATATAAAATATTCTTTCAAAAGGTAAACGAACTGGCAAACATAAAACTACTGTGTCTCTCTGGAGATTTCAATATTTGAAAAGTTTTTAAATCCCATGTTGACTATTCATCAATATAACATCAACTATATCATTTCTATTAATGGATATATCATCAATCCTACACACAGGACATTTTTTTGGAAAAATTACTATAGTTTACAGCAATAAGGACACATCGAGCATGTTTTCAGCTTTATTTCTGCAACTACACGCAAAATAAAATTACATTAAAAATTACTATACTGTACAGCAGCGCTTTCATAGAAATATTTTGTTTACATTATTACAAATCTGTTTACTTTCAAAATACTAGAATTATAGAAAAATTTGTGATACGGAATAGCAATTTTTACTATACTGTATGACAAATTTTTCTATAATTCTATTAATT
>JABFPJ010000209.1:0-53303 GCA_022817425.1 Gryon sp. ZL-2020 | reverse complement strand
TTTTAATGATACACTTTTAAATGTTACTTTTTTCTATGAAGAAAGAACAGAAGTAAAATAAATAAATCATCACATAAATGCGGAAGCAAACGAAGCTTACGATTATTTTTTCGAGATTTTTATCTTTCTCTTTATTTCTCCTCACACTTAAAAATACAGAAATAAAAATAATTTAACATCCAATTATAGCGCAAGGTGTATGTGCAGACTTTTAAGTTTGGTCTGTAATTATTATGAAAATTGGTTTTTATTTTTTTTATCTCGCACATTGCAATGAAATGAAAACAAACATGAATAAATGAGGAGTAGTCTTCATGTTTGACCGATAAATGTCTCTCGACTGATTTTCGTTGAGTATTGCATCGGGATTTCTGACATAAATAACTCGGTCAACTTTGATCAATCTTCGTTTGTTCCAATTTTATGTGTCTTTTTATTTTAATAAATACATCATTATGATCATATCATATCGTTTATTCATTAAATAAAATAATGTTTTTTTATTGATTTATCAATTCCTTTTTGCTTAATGGCAGAAAGAACGTTCAATTTTAATAGTTATATTTTTTTTAATTTTCTCGATGGACAATTTTTACTTTTTATTCATTTTATTTTTACTATCAGAATAAAATAAAAAATAAACTTTGTATAAAATAAAGCAGTTTAAATGTAATTATTTCGTCATATCTTGAATACATGTTGCACAAAACTTTTCAACATTTTGTTTAAACTCAACTTTTTCATAATTCAAGATTTCGCTGTTTGTAAAATACACGAAATAATGTAAATCAACGCTGGTATCAGCATTTAAATGTAGTTTCGACAATAACAATCACGATACTTGAACTTTTTTACAACTCCAAGTATAATAACTATAAAATTATATAATTTTGCATGAATCCACAACACTGTGTTGCAAAATTTATCTATCCTTAAACTATTCAAGATATTGCACAAATTATTTCTAAATTAACATTTAAAAAGTTGCCAAAATTAAAAAAAGATCACATAAAAATGTTATTGCACTGAAACGTCTCTTAAACAAAAATAAGCATCAAATAAGAATTTGAACTTTCTGAAATTTGGTAAAAAACGTTAGTTTAATTTTATCGGACGTTACAATCGGGACACCGCGACACGCGCTCCGTCATTTTCATGCGAGTTTTCCTCTCTCGGCATTTTATATTTCACAATTGGGTCAAACAAAAGTTTATTCGCATTTTGTGCGAAATGCAAAACGAGCTTGTGAATAGCTTTGAAAGTAACTGTCCTGCTTTGTCACGCACGTCCGCTAATTTTGCGAGCTGTCCATTCTGTCATTGAGTTTATGCCCACTCGTTTTGCATTTTTCGTGCCAATTTTCACGTCTGAATGTCATCTCAGTTAGTGCTGCTGCACGAGACAGGTGTTGTTACAATTGACAAGGCCATGTTGATTAATGTTGATGCATCATCGGCTAATATACTTTCAATTGTTTCATGTACTCCAACAATTACTACATTTCTTGTGCAATGAATTAATAAAACAAAGATTAAATTTCTTTTTTTCATACTTTATTTTCTATTATTTCGTTATTTTCTAGAATTTATTCAAAATAAATAAAACAAACTTTATTGAAATGCAAGTTTTAAATAACAATATCAGTTTCAATTACAAAAGAACAAAAAATAAATACCGAAATGTAATATCCGATTAAATTACTCACTGAAGAAATCTGGTCAATTTTAGATCTTGTTTTAATTATAACTGAGATTAAGATTATGACTAAGAAAAAATGAACCGAAAAAAGATGATTTTATAATTAGATGATTTGCAAACGATAACACTGTATGTGTCATAATTCATATTTACTCACAATCAGCGAATAACTGTAGACGCAACGCGGTGTTGTTAAATATTCAGTCAACGTACGCGCGGATATTTTTCAGTATTCATTCATCGCACGTACAAGTTACATGAACTTATTCAGATTATTGTTATTATTAAACTGACATATTTGCAAACAAAAGTATTATTGCACAGAGTGATCGTAAATTAATTAATTAATTAATTAATAATAAATAATAAATAAATAAAAAATTAAATAATATAATATTTTTAAGTAAAAAAATTAATTTACTTTAAATTTGAAAGATAAATATTGATAACAAGTTACTGAACTTGCATCTCAATTGTTTCAAGAGAAATTCGTCTCGTTGCTAAGCGCGTTGTTGTTAGTATGTCACTTTGTTGAATTCATTCATTGATCGCAACTTGCTTGTGATAAAAACTACAAAAGTAACGTCCATCCGTTAACTACCTCAATAACGCAGTCAAATGCTCACTTACACGTCAGATCTAAATGCAATATCAATTAAGCTGAAACGGCAAAATCAACTTGTGCAATGACGCTACAAAAATGGATGTCTTGATGTAAGAAATAAACCCATAGATGACATAGAAAAGAAAACATATTTTTTAATGCTAATATTTTATTTCATTTCAAATTGAATTAATTAAAAGAAAATTTGTATTACACTTAACATTTTAGTTCAAAATTTGAATATAATACATTTACTTTTCATTCTGATATGCATATTAAAAAGTTTGATTAATTATTATAATATTTTGAGTAATACAAGAAGTTATATTTGTATTTTGAAAATTTTCGTTTTTATTTAACTGATTATTTATTAAACTACATTATTCTTTACTATTTGTTTTAGGTAATAGTAGAGAGCTTAGGATTTCTAGATGCTTTGAAGACAAATATCAAAACGAATCCAGTAATTTAAGAGATAAAGTGCCTTCACTGGTACGAATATAGTATTATAATGGGTTGCTGTTGTGACTGTGGAGATGATGGACCAAGTACAAAAGTTCGTCCAGTGGTAAATATTACAATTTCATTACACAATTGTATAATAAAAAAAGAAAACTAATTATTTTTAAAAACACATAAGAATCAAATGATTAATATAACATTGTTTAATATTACAGTCACCGCAAATGCCATACAATCAATCTTCCATCGAAGAACCAATTTTTCGAAAACGTCGATCCTGTACTGACATAATAGCGCTTGTTCTATTTATAGGATTAGTAGCCGGCTTTGTAAGTTGAATGATATCGACACACATGAAATTATACAATTGATCTTGCATTTAGAAAGATGCCTACCTAATGTTTAACTTTTGTAAATTGCAGTCATTTTTTGCAAGTGTAGCTTATAAAAAAGGAGATATATTCCGAGTTATAAATGGATATGACGATTGTGCCAATGTTTGTGGCAGAATAACGCCCAAAGAAAATGATCCCCGATTTTTTTGCAAAGGAGCTGATATGACTGATAAACCGTCAGTATTTTTATTAAATCTAATTTAATAAATGCACACAAATTATTTCTATAAATATATTTTAATAATTAATTAAATGTTTTTCAATATGTTTTAGATATTTATTTGCAGAAACTAGTGTAACTGGTGTTAAATCAAAAACCTGTGTTTCCAATTGTTCATCGAATCAGTGAGTTTATTTGTCTTTATTATTATTTTTCTTAATATTAATTGATTTCATGTTATTAATTAATTGATTCAACTATTTTACAGTATGCTGTTTTTAAATCGTTGTATCTCCAAGAGTGTGACTGAAACTACAAATTCGTTGATTAAAAAATTAGGTCTTCAAAGTTTTTTCTACGTAAGCTATTCTTTATACATTTCTTTTTACTAAACTAGATTAAAAGTGCGCTTCGCGCGCCATTTTTGAGTTTTTAAATATGAATTTTAAAATACACTTAAAGTAAAATAAATATAAAATAAATTAAACTTATTTAAATTTGATATTTTGACAGAAATAACACATAACCCGTAATATATACGTCTGACAGATAGATTCGATTGTCGTTTAACATTTGTAAATTTTGATATTTATTTTTGAATCTTTCTAATTTTAATGTGACGACCAATCAAAAGCCCGAGAATCGACAACAATAAAACTATCGATAAAAGCCAACTTCAAGTGTTGCACACGCTATTTAATAGAGGATTACGTATTAAATATTAACAAATAATATAAACTTTGCATGTTTTTATATATAAAATACAATTCCAGACTATAAGACTATTTTATATAGAATTTTTTATTTCATTTACAGGATGCCTCAAGGGATTTAACCATCGTATGGCGTGAATTAATTTATTTGTTTCTTATTGCACTAGGTATACAAATCTTTTATGCGTTAACTATTTAAAAAATAATACTCAAGTAAAAGAATACAGTTAATCATATATATTGTACTTGATATGCAATATTTGATAATATAAAAAATATATAATTAATTCATACAAAATACATCTTTTTTGTTCCAAAAATTTGAACGTATTTTAAAATTACTCTAAAAATTATTATCTGATACAGATTGAATAATATCCATATCTTACTACTTTTACTTGAGCACAATCGATAAACAATAAACATCCTATTAAAGTTTCAACAAATAATTGTCATGTTTTTAACACCATAAACATTATATCTTATTGCAGCTATTTCGTTGGTTTTACTTGTGGCCTTCCGATACCTCGTAAATGTGATTATTTACATTGTTCTTGTCTTAGTTGTTGTTGTGTCCATTGCCGGCTCGTCTTATCTTTGGCAAGTATTCTCCAACCTTTAAACAAAAATTAATATAAAAAATAACAAAAATAAAATTAATCGAATAAAAATTAATATATAATTAACGAAATATAATGGTAAAAAAATTCAATTAGTATACTTAAATTATAAATATAGAAATGAAATCTAAAGTTGATTTATACTTTCAGGTACCTTTGGTACGGTGAAAAGCAAGCTGTACAAAGACACGAAATTCATGAAGACGACGCCAGTGTACAGTCATTTCTCATTTATGCTATCCTGATGACTACTGCCACGGTAATTTTATAATTACTTCACATTGAAATAACATTAAAATAACATTAATTTTTAAATAATAATTTAAAATGATATAAACATTCGTTTCAGGTACTGATTGTTCTTGTAGTTTTAGTAATGCGAAAAAGGATCGCACTTGTTATACAACTGTTTCGTGAAGCAGGAAAGGCTGTTTACGCCATGCCAGCTTTACTGTTTCAGCCAATTTATGTATGTATTTTAAACTCATTATTTGCGCAATCATTTAGAACAAAAATGAATTCTTATTATTACTTGAATTAACATTTCTATTACTTTTCAGACATATTTATTCGTTGGCCTTACTTGTGTTGCGTTTGCCTACTTTTTACTATGGATCGAATCTGCAGGAGATCTGTACATTAAAGCAGGAAAAATTAATTCAAATCACACACATTATCGAAAGGATTACATCCTCCACGTAAGAATATTTTTTAATTATTGCAAATAGAAATATCTATACGATATTGTATCAAAATGTCAACCAAATAAAAATCTCGAATTTGTCTTGTCTTTCAGGTAGCAAGATGGTACAACATATTCTTATTTTTCGTTATGAGTGAATTTTATTTAGGCTGCCAACATATGGTGGTTGCCGGAGCAGTTGCTCGATGGTTCTTCACAAGGTAATGCAATGTTTACCTTATTAAAAATAAAAATATAAGAAAGTAAAATCTAATTTGTTTGAATAACTGAACAACAATTGTTTCTTGTTTTAGAGATAAATCACGTTTGCATTTAGCGGTTACACGAAGCTGTTGGACCGTGGTTAGATATCATTTAGGTACAGTGGCTTTTGGAGCTATAATAATAGGAATCGTAAGACTGATCCGAGCCATTCTCGCATATGTACAGAAATATATAAAGAAATCTGACAATAAGATAATCCAATGTCTTTTTTGGTGCTGTCAGTGTTGTTTATCATGCTTTGAGTCCTTTTTAAGATATATTGGACGAAATGCATGGATTGAAACAGGTAAATTGAATAACAGCGAATAACTGAAATAAGGAATAATATAATGAGAAATTCATTGAATTCAATTACTTTATAGCAATTTATGGCTGTGGATTCTGTACTGGAGGGAAAAAGGCATTCCAAGCATTATCGAATAATATTTTACGAGTTGCTGCGATAAATAGCGTCGGTGACTTTGTTTTATTCTTAGGTAAAGTTCTAGTTGTTGCATTAACAGTAATCTGTGGCATTTTTCTCATTCAAAAGAAAAATGGAGTCGTACATCCCTGGTTACCTATTTTATTGGGCGCTATTTTTGCATTTGTCATAGCACATTGTTTTATTTCTATTTATGAGGTAATTTTTCTAACAGATTGTTTAAAGAAACTACATAAATATATATATCAATAATAATGTTTGCGTTAATGTTATTTTTTGTTTTAGATGATCATTGATACGATTTTCATTTGCTTCTGTGAAGATTGTGCTAAAAACGATGGAATCTCAAGGCCATATTACATGAGCAAAGGATTAATGGTAAATCTTTGTTCAAAGGAGAATTAAATTTCATTTAAGTGAGAAGAAAATTTTATTGATTTATTTTAAACTTTTTGCAGGAATTTGTTGAAAACAGTAAAAAGGCTTTAAAAAATTTAGAAAGACAACAACACATATCACAAAATTCACAATTACCACAATATTTTCACGCTTATCCAACAGCGCCTTATCCAACCAATTAAATATATCCACCATACTCTATGGTGGAAAGATGAAACAAATAAAAAAAAGTTAAAAGAATCAACGATGCCAAACTACCTCGAAGCTGAGCATTCGTGAAGAAAATCACGCCAATTTCAATTGTATTTAGAAACAATTAATTTACAATGAAGTATATATACGTGAATATATATAGCTAACTTTTTACAAATGAAGTGTCGCGAGTTTTTCACTAATTCTATTTTATATGTGTTTCCAAAGAGATGTTGTATAATTTTATATTCAACGAAAGTATTTAAAATAACAATAAATAACAATTTATAAAAAGAAAAAGCAACTATTCATTACTTAATTTAATTCTTCTATATTCTTAAAAATGATTCTTTGATTAGGATTACTGAGGGAAATAATTGAAAAAAGTTATTATTTCAACTTCTGAAGTCTTCTTTAATTTGTTAGAAAATTTGTTTTTTTTTCTCCTCTTGATTTGTTGTACAAAAATCAGAAAAAAGTATCAATAAAGATGAAAAGAAAAAGTGTTTTACTTTTTTTTTCGAGAGACAGAGGAGTTTTTCATTCAACTATTACAACAATAACAGCGAAAAATTGAGGACTGCGGAATAGCACCTTAACAACGATATTGTTTTACAATCTTCAAAATCCTACAACTTTAATAATAGTGACATAATCGTAATTGCAATAATGCTTAATAATTCATAGTAACCACCAACATAAAAATCATACACAATGCAATGATAAATATTTTCTTCACTAAAAAATGGCGCTGTAACAAAAGAAATGTCACAATCAAAATTCAAAACTTGCATTTGAAATGTTTCAATTGTGACATACCTTAATCAATTCAATATAATTCTATATAATATAATAGAATATAATAGAATAGAATATAATATAATCAATATAATAGTATAAATTATCAATATAGTAACTATATTAACTAATAATAATCATAATAATAATTAGAATAATAACCATAATTATAATAATTGATAAACTCTGTAGTTTTCAATACAGGTTTGTTCTCAAGACTAGATCAAATCTACGGCCAATACTGTGTTCAACTTTTTTTTCACTTTGTTTTTTCTTTTAATTTATTTAATACATAAATTTGAGCCGATTGACACTTAGTCGTGATTGTTGTTTTTTTTTAATTATGACAAAAGTTGTTTTTTTTTCTTTCTCATTTTTTCATTGTGCTACAGTTAGGTATTGTATTTATTTGGAGAATCGCAATAATTGTGACGAGTTTCATTGCAACTTTGAAACATTATTATATAATAATGATAATTTTAATGAATTTATATATACAAAATACGCAAAACACAAAACAACTAACAGAAAAACAACGTGAATTTCGCAGTCGAAATGCATTTAATCGAGTTGAATCAAGTCTTGTAAAGATAGATAAATAGAATCTGAATAATAAATAAGTTAATCATTGTGCAACTCAGTCATTGACTGTTATATTAGAATGAACAAACGTTTGATTGTAAAACAAACATTAATTGCGTTCGTTGATTGAACGTCGAATCAATTATGAACATTTATTAAACGTTCATCATTTCTTATATTTTTGTACTAATGAATAGAAATAAATATAACAAAAGAATCTTAAAAAGGGTTGAAACAAAGTTTCATCAACATCTAACAAAAATTGATATTGTCTTAATGTTGAAACATTGTTGTTTCTCTAATGTTTCAACTATGTTTCAACTTTGCGTTAAGAATTAATTTAATAATTCATCATTTCAACGTGTTTATCTACACTGATTTCTTTTTGCGTTCATCCAACTTCTAAATGTACATTGAATTGATGTTGATTTGACATTAAATCAACGAGAAATCGTCTTGAGATATACATTAACATCATTGAGCCATTCGTTGATAATAGTCTAATATCATACTTTGCGTCAGTTTTGAATGCGTCAATTTAAATACGCATGCAATCAGGTATAATTCATATTGCAATAGTAAAGTTGAAAAATCGAATCGTGTAAAAGTGTAAAACAATTCGAAAAAATCTGAACAAATTGTGTTTTATATATAATATAATATAAAAAATGCCTAAACTTGTCGTTGATAAATACAAAAGTGCTGCGCTAAATTTATACAAATACATACTATATTCGTGAACCCTTTTTTATTTAATTTCTTCCTTTTTGCATTTAGAAAAACATTTTTTAATTACAAGTAACACGGATGTGTGTACGTTGCCACAAACAACTGCTACTTTACACTGCGACTTGCAGAAGTCGCATTTATGTACAACGATATTTATAATTATATATATTTATAATTTAAAAATAAATAAATTACTTAATCAATAAAAGGAGGGAATAGCGTTCAATTTTGATCATTTATGCGAACGAAAATTTAATATTATACTTGTTCTAATCTCAATTAATTTGATTGCAACAATTAATTAGTCAATAAGGAAACTTGATCATAAGAAGTCAATTTATAGAATACATAAAATAATATATTACAGGTATTTGTTATGTGGAAAAGGAAAACAGGTTGGGTGTATACAGATTATATATGCACTCAATTCGTTTTTCCTTCTTAGCATAAAATTAAAATTAAACCATTTCCGAAAATAAAATGAAGCACAACAAAAATGAAATTTAAATTAAAAATATAATAAATAATAGCAGCATTCGAAATTGATTTTTGTTTATCACGTTAGAAGATGAGTCATCATGTCGCTACTGTAATTATATTGCTACCTTCTTTACAAACCATGAATAAAAATTCATGTAATTTAAGTGAAATCTTAAGTTAACGTAATGATTTTCAGTTTTGTATCAATATATGATATTCCTTCAGTATTTAATGTTGAAAAATATTTCATAAAAGTTTACAAACCTGATTCAGTTCTGGTTCAGTATTGCAACAAGTAGTTTATTTGGCATTTAGTTTACGTTAATATAATGTTGAACAAATGTTGATTCAACATTTGGATGATTATTATCAATCAACATTTAATTAACGTTAATTCGTTCAAAGTTCTTTATAGATTATTTGATTCATTTTCTTTTGCAGAAATGTATCATTTTTGTTGTACATATTCGTTCGCCCAAACAACCGTTTAATAATCTAGACTATTTAATCTTAATCTAAAAACCCGGATAATTTGCATTTAATTATACGCACAGAGTAAAAGCTATTAAACTCGTCACAATTGTCTCCTGCAAAACGCGAGGTAAGTCAATATATCGGCGTCAACACATCGTTCAATTTTGACATCAAAAATTTGGCGAAAACAAAACTGAAGGAAGAGACGATGATAAGGAAACGCTCTGACAAAATATGGATAGACGTAATTAATTGTTTTAACAACTTTCAAATTATTTGAAGACATTTTAGTGTTCGTTAATTTATTTTTGTTTATCATTTTTTAAACAGAAAATGTTGTCATTGATATATTTCAAATATTTAAATTGATATATTATTTAAATATATATATATTACTTTTCTTTTTTATTTTTATAAGATGTAATTTATTTATTTTAAGTCGCTTTTTTAATATTTTTTTTATTAAAAATTATACTATAGCAATACTTATAGAATTTTAGTGTCATAATTAATCTTTTTTTTTTAATTTTATGAATATAATATTTTAATTTGCTTTAATCCTTTAATTACTATTAATCAAAATTAATCAAGTAATTATTTGTAAATAGTAGTATATTTCATTATCATCATTCAATTTTTTCTCCCAATTTAATTAATATATTTAATAAATTTGTTTCTAATTTAATAATTAATTTGTATATATTTAATTAATTTTTTAAACTTCTGTATTTATTAATTAAAACATTTTCTAACTTAGTATTTAATGAACAATTAAGTTTTGTTAATAGTTATAATTATATGATAACTCAGAATGAAACTGAGAAAAGAAGGAAGAGTTCAAATTATAATAATGTTTTTGAGCAATTGCACTTTTTTCATAAAGTATATTAACTACGAAACAATACTTAAATAAATAAATTATGAAAATATATCAATAAAAATTGCTGTCATTGTACGTTCATCCTGTCGTTTTCTTGTTTTATAGTAGACTGACAGTATTTAGGTTTTCTGAAATTTTGAATACATAAATGATACGTTTCATGTATTCAAAAATTATACTTAAATGGTTAGCTTATATAAACTTTCATTATACAATTTGTATGTATCATTTGGCATCCATTGTACTATCTATTTCATTTATTATATAAAGCAAGGTAAAATAAAAATTGACCATCAACTTAGAATGAACAACAAAGTAAATTTCTAAAACATACTAGAATAATTGATTTGAAGCACATTTTGGCATTACATTTTTTACTAATTCTTAAAAAAAACGAGTAATCTACAGAAAGCACAATGATCTTGTTCCCTGAGTTGATGACCAATTTTGATATTACTTTAATTATCTAATAATGAATAATCATTCTTTTATGAAAAAATAAACTCATAAAATATTTTGAAGCTTGAATTTAAATAAATTGCAAGTCAAGCGCAACTTGTTCAATTGTCCATTTTGAATATTATTCTCTAAGAGCGAATACTTAGAAAGGCGGTATCTATCCATTACTTTGTCAGTGGAACGAACAAAAGTTGAGGTGAGATATTGAGGTGGGATGATTTAGGGAAGTTGGATTGCGATCAGCAAAGACTGCAACATTTGGATGGATCACCAAGGTGAACATGGCACATTGGCGAAATTCCTCGGCAGCCTTTGCCGAGGGCGGCCAATCCGAGATTCTGATTGATGTCGCCGTCGCTGGCGCGATGATGCTGCTGTTGCGAGCAGTGGCGGCACTGTTGGTCTCGCCACTTGTCGTCGCACAGGAGCATGGACTTTTGCGAGGTCGGTACGGTGGTGCGTTCCTTTCCGATGTTGCCGCAAGAGCGTGCCTTGTAGAGCCGACCCTTGCCAAACAGACCCGGCAACGGTACGCACAACTTTTTATGCACCGCGAAGTAACGACTTAGCAGACGCATCTTCCGGTTGCCCTTGCAGTCACCGCGGTGTACCGTCGCGGACTGATTCACCGGCGAACAGCTCACATCCTTGTGACCAGCATTATTACCTGGATCAAGCGATCACAACTTTAGTCAAGCCAAAAGTTGATCACAAACTGCGCGGGACGAGCGATTATTTATTGATGAATCATTGAGAGGAAGCCGAGGAAAAACGGACAGGACGGGGTCTTGAGAATGCAAAATCTTTATTTTTGTTAAACAAAAATTGATAATGAAGACAAAGTTAGTGTACTTGATAAAACAAGAAATTAAATCAAGAACAAAATCGCTCATCCATTAAATAACAAATGTTTTGCAAAGTATACCCAAATTACGAACAAACTATATATATAAATTCTATCAAATTCATGTGGTTTATGAAATATTGTTAATTTTTAAGTCTAAGATATCCGAAAATAGGTGATATTATTTCAATGTACTTAAACTGGTTCTAAGTTGTTTCTAAACACGAACACCTATTTATGGACACTTTACAAACAAAATCTCACTTGAATTAAAATAACTTTACAATTAAACAACTAACTGACAGAACTATTCGACTTTCAATGTATATGTATTCTCTGAATATTTATATATCGAAATAAGAAGAATAATGAATCAGTCACTCAAAAAAGTCCACAGGATGAATTAAATATATATCATGCGCGAGCAATAATTTTGATCGGATTTTCTATATCAAATAAACAATAACAACAACAATAACAATTCCCAAAATGTGGGAAGGGAAAAACAACAAAAAGACAGACGGGAGACAATTAGTGAGATGGCGCTACTATTCTAACCATATTTGCGCAAAATTACTTTGCGCATATCAATTTGAATATGAGTTCACAACAATGCTACAAAACAATGAGTCACAATCATGACAATGACAAATTCAGTTTCATCAAATGAATGAAGCCACAGACAGAAAAAAAAAACAAATTGTAATACAACAAACAATATAAAGACAACTGTAAAGGACAAATTTTGATCAACGTGTCAAATGACAGAGTCAAAAGTTTGGCCCAAAATCAAGGTTACGAGTTGGTCATGCATAATTGCGGGTTGCATTAGTATATCATATCATATATAAAACATATATAGATATAAATATATAAAGTAAATATTGAGATTGTTTTTGAATATACAAAACGTGCAGACAAAACACGTACATAAACAATACGCGTGAAGCGTCGTTTCTTTCTCTCTTTCTTTCATCTGGTCTGCGCAAATAAGATCGCCTCACTAACGCCATCTGGTTTCACCGTATAATTTACATTAGCAAAAAGTTACGTTTTCATGATTGATTTTATTTTGTGGTTATCTGAAAATACGTTTATCGCCATTGTTAATTTGCCAATCCAAATGTCCTTAGGTGCAATCCTTAAGTTTGGTGTAGTTGTTAAACTTATGTAACTGCATTATATGTAGTTGTAATAAATAGTTTAGCTTAAGTCTGAATTTTGAAACACATTTATGGTGTTTTGGTTTATGGTTAATCTTTGATTAACAGATATGTGTTTACATATTAGACATATGAAATTTAACAAATCAAGGAAACACGTCAAATGATGAGTTTGTTGAATGTTTAAGAAATGAAATGAATCTCAATGAATTATTTTTTTAGTTTATGGAAGGCTGAAATATTATTTTAATATTGTTGATGACCTTTTGTTTTATAAGATTATAGAATTATACAATTAAAACAAAAATTCTTATGAATTTTAACAACATTATTTAAATCTTATTTCAACCTTCTTCTATTAAAAAGCATTGATTAAAGAATTCAATGATTGAAGTTTATGAATAAGTTCAATATGTTTTCCAATACAATATTTGAATGAAATATCTCTGGACAAATTATTTGAAATGTATTAATTAAGAAAAAAACTTGCTTAATTAAAAAATAAATTTGAATTAATCTTTGATAGAAATCTGCAATTTCGTCCAAAAAATTTTATTCAAAAAAACAAAATTATTTATCTAATGTTATCTGTAAGCTGATTTCATATGATCGAACATAAAAACATATAATGTCAGCCTAAAGGGAACATGACACATGACTCACTTGATTTAACGGAAGCCAGAATAGCGGACTTGGACCATCCCTGTAAAATTCGTGCGCCAAGTCCGCGATTTTTCGTCGCGTGAGTCAACGTCGGTTGTTCCGAGTTGTTTTTGGTCTGCGACAGCGGCACGCTAGGTGTCGCTGTTACCGTTGCTCGAGTCATATGTGGCTCCGCTTCCTGCACCTCAGTTATGCGATTGAGCGATTGGCTCTCGCGCAGGCGCGTTTCGCCAGTTCGTCGACGACCGGCGCGATGGCGCCGACCGTAGACCATAGTTTCGCCGTCATTGCAACGGTGAATGGTGCCCCCACCGTCGCCATGATTGTCGCCACTGTCGCCGCCGGTATCGCCACCTTCATCGGTGTGATTTGGCGCAGGCGCACTTTGGCCTAAATTATGCATACCACCACCGCCGCCGCCGCCAGTTCCACTTTGATCCTGCTAAACAAATCAAAATTAAAAAATTATTTGCAAACAACTTGTAATTATTGCATATATATTGTCAATAAATTTAGATAGAAATAAGCATAATGTATAAATAACAATATTGAAATACAGTCGAATCTCAGCTAGTAGTCCGAACCACTGACCACATTTGCTCGGCTAGTAATCCATTAGAGAAGTAATGTTGATATCCCGTCTCCACTGTACGAATTGGCAGCGTTTGCATATGTGTATGTTTGCATGTGTACGATGCGTGGAACGGCCAACAATTGTAACGGCGTTAAATTGAAACAAAAAGGATAAAAAAGAAAAACTATTTTAAAATATACTGCGAAAAGAAAATAAGCTCTGAGAAAAATTATTACATAATTATGACTTTCATTTGATGAATAGTCTGTGTTGTTATGTGATAAGTTATGAGCGAATAATTATACATAACAAATGAAATTGTTTTTCTTATCCAAACAGACTTTTAATAAGTATAAATTCAAACTTGTCTTACATTACTTTGGATTATAATAATAAATATTATCTTTGGATGTGTATACTAATTATGTTTGACCGAAAAAAAATGAAAAATGTAATTTTTTCATCATGTAAATAATAACCTACATGATAAATAATAATTCAATTCTAATCAAGTCTAAAATTGTTATCTGTGGATAAAGTACCTAGTTAATTAATACTTTGTCAATTTAACTACAAATGGAATGTGATGAGGAGAAGCTAATTTTCTTTTTACTGAATGTATAAAACTCTTTCACAATTACAATACATACATATATTAAGTTTTGTTTTCCTTTTTTAATTAGCAGCATAAATAGTCTAAAACTCAAATAAACCACAAAGTCCAAAAAACAATAGGTCTATATAAACAGACTTTTGAAATGATCTTTTACCTTCTACTTTAAATTAGTCACAAGATAAATATGTTAATTAGGTATGAAGGAAAGTATGACGTCAAACCACAATTACAGAACCTTTTTTTGGAAAGTTTTTATGAATTTATGATTATACTGATAATATTTAAAAACAAAAACCACCTACTTTTACAGCCTTACATATTATATAAATAAACATTTAAAAAATTTTTAACGCTTATATTTTCTTAATTAAAAAATATATAATTATTTTTTAAATGATATTCATATAAATTAAATGTCAATTTTCCATTCACATTTTTTGATCTATTAAAATACTTTACTATCAACGGCATATTTATTTTGTTTATCTCACAATAAGTGTTTCAAAGATAAAAAGGTAATGTAATAGAAACATTATTGCAGTCAACAACTGTCAAACACTTTAATATACTAATGGACGTAATCATATCCATATCATATCCACACTTTAAATTAAAATCACTTTTCCTATCGACACAAATCATTAACAATCATTCTTGTTCGATAAAAAAATAATTAAAATATTTTATATTGAATTTGGAATATTATTACAATAAAAAAAAAAATATTTTTAGCATTAATTATACAAAAAAAACGTTTACGTATTTGTTAAATGTTTGGTACTTTCTGAAATCAGAAATATAAAACAAACTAAGACATTGTGAATGGCCTTCAAAGGAATTATAATACGTGGACAAAAAGAAAAATGCCCAAATGCCGAAAAACTACCGCATTATCTCAAAAATATTTACTTCTTAATCCAAAAACAATAGTAAGCTGATAAGCGATTTTCCTTAAGAAAATAAAACATGTTAATTTTTTCGATAAACATCATAAAACTATGTGGCCTGACTCTTTTCTTTCAGGTAGAATTTCGGCTGACTTTTCTCCCCACTTTTTTATCTTGTTGACCAATCAAAAATAAGCTCAGCTTTCACTCCGATTTAGAGAGCAGCTGTGAATGCTTGGAATCACTTACTGTCAGTTCAATCACGGAACAGCATCGTGACGTTATATTTGTTTACTCCAAAAAGTAAAAAGTCAAAAAAATCAACGCATTTCAATATGAATGCAAAATCATTTGTACGAATTTGCTCGATTCATCAAAAACCACATCATCGACAAGTGACAAAATTGATTCTATCAGAGCGATATCAGAAAGTTTATAAAATGTACTATATAAAGAAGAAGAAAATTGACGAGTCGAGGGGAAATGAGATATCGAGTACCATTCAAGTCGTACACAGCAACATCAACACATTGGGACAGAGATTTTATCAATTTGTGAGATCGATATTCAGCAAATTTCGCTTGAAATTTTCAAGCCACTTCTAATGAAATGGAAAATAAAAATGTCACCAAAGTTGACGCCATTGTTGTCATTGTTGTTGTTGTTGTTGTTGTTGTTCAAGTGAGATCGTTTCAAGTATTAATATAATCGCTCATTTGGTGAATGTTAAGGAAAACTAACGGTCCTTTTCAGGACCAATGGGGTGTGACGCCGGCAACCTCCACGTGGTACACCCTGGGTTACGCTAATAGCCGGCATTATATGTTTAACATATGTTACAAGCCATGTTCTCATTTCCAACAAACTTTCAAAGGAAATTTGAACATTTATCTAATAAATAGAAAATGTAAGCTCCTTTTGACCGTAATTATTCAAACATGTTTAAAAACTTTCACGAATAAATTAAAAATAATTCATTCAATTCTCTTTTGCTTGTAAAGTTCTAAACTGAAATTTAAGGTTCTAAACAAAATTATTCAATTTCGACATAATTATTAATTATTAACAAAAGTAAAAATATTAAACATAAATTGTACTATAACTTAACATAATGCAATTTCAGTATATTGTTTGATTTATCTTTTATGAGAAAATGATAAAAATATGAATACGAAATATTTAAAAAAACGCTTAAAGAATAAACGAACCTGAGAATCACTGGAGTCGTCATGGCTGTCTCGCCTTGCAGGAAGAGATTTGCCAGCGTTACCAATTTTATGCGCTCGCTTTTTACGGTTCTCACTGTCATCGTCGCTCGCGTCTGAACTCGAGCAGGATGTTGTGCGCGTTTTGTGAAATTTGCTGCGTCTTTGTTCATACCTGAATTATGTGAAATAAATAAAAATTAATAATTGCATTATCATTAATTTATCATGGAATATATAAATATTATATTTATTAAAAATATTTACCCAGTTCTCCTAATAACTTGACTGGATTTAACAACATGACTGGAAGTTGATTCTAGCGAAGCGTCATTTGGTGCATCGCCATCTTCTAAAATTTCATTTAAAGTCAGTTGTGGAGGTGAACTTATATTTTTCTGATTTCCATTTGTATTGCCTGAGTAAATAAAATTAGAATATTAATCATAATAACTTTAATTAAATTACAATGGAGTTATTTAATGTTAAAAAATGCATACTTGGCGGTGGCATAGTTTTATATTTCGGCACGAGAAGCGAACTGTCTTTGATAGTGACAGTCGTACGTAAGGGCGTTGGTGCAGTCGCTGAATCGGTAAGAAAAGTCGCATTTCCCGACTGACGTTTGTTTCGCGGCAACGGTGTTTGCACACGACCCCAAACTGGACTTGATTTCATCTCGAATTTTGCAGTCTTTGATTCTTCTATATGTTGATTCTTTTTCCCTATTAAAACATTTACATTAAATACAATTGATATTTCTTTATATTCATATGTTATAAATTATATAACGTTTATCAACCTGTTTTATTATCGACTTCATTAACAAGTTTTGGACTAATTTTTGGCGGAGCTTCTTCTGTTTTGCTGATTTCATGTCGCGCAGGTGTTTTCGGATTTGCATGCTTTTCAGGAAGTTGTGAAAACCTTTCCTGTAAAACATGTGACAGCTTTCCCTCGGACCTCGAACCTCGACGATTGAAGGAATTTAATGTCGAGTTACTACCCCTTTCATCCTTTCCAGAACAGGATGACACGTCATCTTCATCTTCCTCCTCTTGTACGATACTGCATTTTCGCGTCCGAACATTCTGAAAAAAATCAAATTATTCTCAAAACCAGGTTCCTTTACTATAGAAAATTATATTTAAAAGGAAAATTACATTTAATTACAGTTATGAAACGCAATTAAATTGAAAAAAAGTAATTTTTTATATATGAAATAAGTTAAATAATATAAAATAATTGGCTAAACATTTAGAAATGTTATGAATAAATAAATGAAAAAATAAATTTGAAGTAATAATCCTCAAAAATAGTATGAATTACTTACGTCGTGTCACAATTTTTATTCGCAATATACTTTATAATAATATTAGTGTAATTTCATTGACGTAAAAGTGCAGATAACAACAAACCTGTCCTATCTCTCCTGGAAGTCGAGGCACATTAAGTAATGCTGGAATACCTACTCCTACATTCTTTTTGTCCACACGATTATCGTTGGACGATATAATGTTCCGTTGGCTATAAAAATGATATTAAGTTATATTTTTACCTTATTCATACACATTTTAACCATATTAAAGGTGCAAATGCACAAAATCGCACTTATTTTCGTTTGACTTTGTGCGTTTGGACCTTTAATCTGTGTAAGCTTCAAAATTAATTACCTCGTAGAATTATTAATTATTTCTCCCTGCATTTGTTCCTGTCTTGATGCCCTTAACTTTCTTTCAGCCAGTAAAAAATAAGTTGCAGTAATATGGTTGTACTCATTTTTATCTAACGCTCTGTCAACCAGTAAAACATTTGTTAAACTTACTATTTTTTGTTAATATCAATAACTGATTTTCTTTTGTAAATATATTTCTTTAACTTACTCAAGAATTTCTTCTTTAGTGGCAATATTGCCATTAACCATTTTTGTAATTATAAGAGCGTGATGCTCTTCCGAAACTTGATGTCGCGATACAAGCGGCAAAGCCTCGACCCTATCCATCTCCGAACCGACCAGCAACCAGGGATCTTCAGCGATTTCGTCCAAGGTCGCGCGTCGTTCAGGTTCGCGCACTAACATACGCGCGATCAGTCGTTTACATTCCTCGGATACATGTGCGGGAATAGAATATTTACAATCCATGATCATGGTCAAGGTTTCACTATCATTTGCTTCTTGGAAAGGAGCGTGACCGCACACCAACATATATAATATTACACCGAGAGACCATACATCTATAAACCAAATTATTACATAAATTAATTATATGAAATAATGACATTAGGCTTTATCAAAGAAAATTAATGATATTATGTTAGATTAATTTGGATAATATGCTTACAATAATATTTGTAATATAATTATTTAACACATTATTATTCAGTTCCGAGTTGAATTTTACAAAATATTTCAAGTTTTTAAATGTTGATGAATTTATGATTTTATACTTTATTCAATGCGTATATACATTTTGGCAAATAAAACGCCAAAACAAAAAATGCAGTCGTATGTTTGACATTTAATTTAATAAAAAAAGAAAAACGTATTAAAGTTACGTGTTTATTCTATAAACAGTGAGTTCTCAGAATAACTTGTTCAATCATTTGAATAATTTAAAGTATTTGTTTAAAAATACTATTATATCTTCGTTCTGCTTCAATTGCATCATCGTTGATACTATTTTCACGGAAACAAGCTGCAAATTGGAAAGTAAATAATACGACAAATAGCAAAAAGGTGTATTAATAAAACAAAATTTATCGCTAAAAATAGAAAGACAATATTTTAACTATGTATATAAATAAATAAATGGTGAATATTTCCTTATAAATAAGGTGATATTAGAACAAAGAATCACATGCTATATAGAGATAAAATATGATTCAAAGAATTGCGTTGTGATTTATATTAAATAAAAAACAAAAATGAACGAATCAAATAATTGTAGATTATTTTGCAACTTGTTTCTACGTTATTAATTGAAGAAAGTAAAAAAAATAAATAAAATATAAATGTGTAACTTACCAACAGCAGGTGCATCATAGCTATCGCCAAGCAGAATTTCGGGAGCGGAATATGCAAGTGAACCGCAGGAAGTTTCTAATTTTTGGCCTGGACAAAACCGGTTGCTGAAGCCAAAATCAGTGAGCTTGACCAAGCCAAGTTTTTCGAAAAAGACTACGTTTTCAGGTTTAAGGTCACGATGCACAACGTGCAGTCGATGACAGTAAGATATTGCCTTGACTATTTGACGAAAATATGTCCTTGCAAGCTATACAAAGTACAATGAAAGTCAATAAATTATTTTAATACAAATTAAATTTTATATTTCATTATTTATATATTTTAATACCTCTTCACTAAGACCTCTATCATGTCGCATAATATAATCATAAAGATCCCCGCCATCGCCAAATTCTAAAATCAGGTACAATTTGGTTTGAGTGTCTATCACTTCGTATAAACGCACGACATTTGGATGTTGTACTAATTTCATACATCGCACCTGAAAAAGACGTAAACAATGATTAAATATTAAAAAAAATATACCACTTTTACTGATTCAATTATTATCACATAAAATAAAACCACTCTAAAACATTTTATCGATTGTTTCTCTATAATTAAAGAGAAATTGATATATAACATCAAAGTATTTTTAATTATCATGAAAGATTGATTTACGTATATAATATAACATTTCAGAATATTTATGCAAAAATATTTACACAATTTTATTGTAGTTTTTTATATTTAATAAATGTTCAGTGTTGATTTCATAATTTTATTCAATTTAAATTACGTTTATCTTCTAAATATATATACATAATGATGATGATGAATGCATTGAATAAATATAATAATAAAAATCAATTCATTTGGCATAACATTTTTTTTATTGGATCGAAAATACTTAATCTGCGTAGTATTCAACAAATGTCATATTATGTCAGAAACATTGGGTTTTGACAGACTATTTTTATTTATATTCCATACGATTGATACGCGGTTCAATCCAGTTAACTCGTAAACCAATTTTGCTTATAAACTACTTTATGAATAAGCCTTAGATCTGTCAAAGCAAGGTCGCGATTTTTAGCCTAAAGCTAATTGAGGGATATAAAACAAGAAGAAATGATGATTGTGTACACGTGTCACATCTGTTGAAAAACAAATGATTCTTTCGATGATGTTTCCTTATACATATTCATAATTTAAATTAAAAAAATTCATTTTCGTTGGAGATTGCAGATGTTTTTACTGTGCTTTAATCCTTCAGTTATATATAAATGATATCTCGAAACACATAATTCATAATAAAATTTATATAAAACAATTTGAAATAATCAAATTTGTGAAATAAAAGAATTATAAAATATAAAATGTTTAAAATACTTAGTTGATAATAGTAAGTATGAACAATTTGGTATATTTCGTCATTCAATAAAAGATTGAATATCGTTAATAACGACGAATAATATTCGCTTTAATATTGTTGTTTCGATAAAATGGATCACTTGCAAATAGTTAACATTGTGAACATTTCTGAAATTAACTTCAGTCATATAAGTTATAATAATATAAGTAAAGCATCAATTGATAATATAATCACAAATATAAAAGAAATGGAATATATTTCAAGCTCAATACTAATATTATTAATGGTAATTACTTGAAATAATATTAGGAATATTTAAAATTTTATATTAAGATTTTCATTGATCTAAAATTTTTAATCAAGATTCAAGTGTATATAAATTGTTACATTAAATACACACTTTAATTTTTCATCGGGTTATTAATAAATTGTTTTCAATGTAACATTTTAAATGAGTGATTGATAACAATATAAAGAAACATTGGAAAAACGTCGGGGCTTGTGTCAACTTGAAGTGTGACATTTAAATTGACATTTCCATTTCTTTGTAATTGTTTTTACACCTCGTTAATATAAAAAAAAGTTACAAAATTTATTCCCACTGATGAATAACGGATTGTCGATAACTTTTGTTTAATAATTTACAATGTTAAAACTCACTTGAATATAAATCGAAAATAAATGAGTGTTTTGGACAAATAATCTAAATTTTATTTGATTAATTTCAACGATATTTTGTTCAATTTTAATCGAAATACAAATTGCAAATTTTAACAAAACTCAACACAAACTATTTATCTTCATTTTTCTTTTCTCACTTTCTTTGATAATTGCATCATTTTTTTCATTACAAAGTTTTTCTCATTTCAGTGTACTTTTTTTTCTAAATTACTTTTATATTTATTTATTCACTTTTATTTTGTCTATTTTATAAATCAAATTCCTTATATATTAATTTCCTCGTACATTATAATTAATTTTGTTTTTAATTTTCATTGTATTATTTAACTATCCTTTTTAATGAGCTGCGGATAGCAATTTTTCATGTTAATGCAATGTTATTAATCTGAAAATCAGATAAAATGTTGGAGATGTAATTTTGAAATGCAATTTCCTTGAAAAAACGCAATACCTCCTGGAAGAGATGTGCTCTGGATATTTCATCGAGCTTGCTTTTATCGATGACCTTTACGGCCACCTTCGCGCCGGTAAAGACATGACGCGCAAGTTTGACCACAGCAAAGTGGCCAGAGCCCAGTGTCTCCTCGAGATCGTACAATCCTGCGATCTTGCCATCATAAGTGCTGTGTCCAAACCTCCGATGCATTGCACTAAAAAAAATATAATAATTTACATATTATTTAAACAAATATTACATTTTAAAAATGTATAAATAATAATAGCATAATTACTTAAAAAATTACAGCAAAAATGTGATTAAATGTAATATAATTTTATTCAAATGCTAGGAAAGTTAACAGTTATGTATTTATGCAGAAGCCTTCAAGGATACCTTTTAGAATTTATGGTCATACAGTTAGAACAATTGACTGTTTTTTCTCTGGTTTCAATCAGAGTAACATTGTCGAAACAAAGAATAAATGAAGAAATTACGGAATTAACTTAGACGAAACAAAAAATCAAACAAAGTTTTGCATTAAAGTGGAAACTTTTTTGAAATAAAAAAATAACAAAATAAAAAAAAATAAAATGAAAAATAAGTGCAACAATGTTGTCTATTTTAATACTATAAAGTTTTACGATGAGATAAAAAATAGAAATCAATGAACACGAGAATAAAACATTTTGCCATGTTTGGAAATTCCGCAAATGGAAGTTTGCAATTTTCAGAATTATTATGTAATTATCCATGATGGAATGTAAACATTAAATTTAAGGTTGAAATTGTTTTAACAAATAAATAATTGAACATTTCAAAATATTCAAATGCAAAAAATTTATAAAAATGCATTACAATCAAAATATCGAGAAACAATAACAATCCAAAATTTATTTCATTCGTTTCAACAATATTAAATTTTACCTTTACAAAATAAGTGGATCTTAAGTTTTGCATTTAACAATAAAACTGAATATAATAACAAATATTATAGCAACTATATTATCAAAAATATAACACGAGTATGTCATGTCAAAAGAGCCGATAAAAGAGAAAGTTGAATGGATGTTATGTTCGTAATAGCAGTTCATTTAGCTATGTTCTGTACAATTAACCAAAATGACTTGACAAATTGACAATGCGTAGTGCAAATTGTTTCATGACAGGAATTACTGTTCATTTAATAGTGCCAACTGAAGGTGCAATGTTAAAACAGAAAGAGTTAACTGAAAGTAGAGAAAACGAGAAAATGATACAATTTTCGCACACTCTACATTTATGTTGTTGTTTATTTACGATGAAACGTTATTAATTAAATGAAATTTCACGAGCAAATGATAAATAAACAATCGGAGATATGTTGTGTACTCACCTTTCAATAAATACCTGTACACTTTTCGTGGGCACCCGTCATTTGTACATCAGACGATCAAATTCATTTCTCCTTGCACATGTTGACAAGTGGCTGGATATAAAAAATAAGAAAAAAAGCTTTTTATTGCACGAAACAAAAGGCAAATGGCGTTGCAAAATTAATCAATGAAAAAGTGTTTACATGTACATATGTATAAGTATATATACACATGTCTATATATCTATACACTCATACAAATTTCATATATGAAATGTAGAGGTATATGACAAATTGTCATTCATTTGATGGATAATTTTGACATATGTCATAATTTCAATGATAATTACTTGGCATATACTGTACGTGTGTATATACACATACTTCAAAGGAAAGAATGCAAAACACATTAAAGTTTGACATAAATAAAATAATGTTTAAGAATTTGTTTGTCGTTAATATTTAATATGTCAACAAATTAAAGGTAAGAAACAAGTTGAAAATTGTAATATAAATGTAAAATGAAGAAAAAGAAAATGACTTACTTAAGGAGTGTAGTGAAATGTTGTTGGCCCAAATGCGAGGAATTTTGTTCGTTTTCTCGTTCTCGTTCGGGCGAAAAAAGAGTAGTGAGATATGATCTCACATGGATTTCTATCTATGGGTGAAAAGAAGCAGGAACCGCAAATGAACAACAACAATAACAACACTGGCAGAAAGTCGTGTGAAGGAAATAAATGTTGATCGTGATGGCAAACTGCGTTGCGACGTTCCCAGGTCGCTCCCAGATCCTCGGCGCTTCTCTGTCGACGAACTTTGCGTATCGCCGTCTGCGTCGAACGCGCGCGCCGCCCTTTTCGTGCGTCTTCGTTGCGAGCTCGCGAACGTCGCGTCGCGCCTGTTTGCGTCCTTTTCTAGCGATTGATGAGCCGCAAACACAAACTACGAGCACTCAAACTGCGAGCATCGCTTCGCGGATCATTCAAAAGTGTCGACTTGACAGGGATCTTTGTTGTCGTCTACAGTCGTGATTCTTGTTATGAAAGCAATTTTTGTTTTTGTCGCGCTTGTGAGCAAATTCACGCGCGACAACACAATTTTGTTTCTTCACTTTTCCAGATAATCCAAACGACAGACGAAACCCGTCCGTGTCCGCCGTCCGCGTCAGAAATAAACTAAACTCATGCGACATCTGGTGGATGCAACGACGCAAAATTTCACGAATTTCACTCAACAGTGAATGTAAATGATAAATAAGCTCACATAGGTAACTAGATTACTTATAAATGGTAAATTATGTATATTCATTATTTCGATATTCGTTATTTTATTATTTATCGTATGAATTTATAATTCATTCATAATCAAACAAAAAGCTAGATTATACTTTTGTAATAATTAAATATCTAATATAAAAAACGTTTTTACTCTAATGCAAAAATATGTATATTGCAAAATAAATAATTATTTTTAAACAAAAATTGATCTTGTTCAATTTATATCCTATAGTATTTTTTCTATTTTATACATTCGTGATTAAAGATTTTCATTTTTTATGTAAAATGTATTTGATATAAAATGAAACTGACTTGATCAATGTTGCAGATGTCGCGATAAAACGGACATTTATAAATGCAAAAATATAAAAATTACTCCAGTTTATAATAATTCAATAATAAATTAATTATTTGCATAAACATAAATAACAACAAACAGAGAAAGACATTTTTTATCTAAAATACAGAAATCAATTTTTATAGAATTTATTAGCATATTCTTTATTACAAAATAAATCTGTAATGTCTTTAACAAAAATTGAAAATTGTATAATTAAAAATTATTATTCAATTAACTTCGGTGTACTTATGGACTCGTTTTTCTTGTCAGAAATAGATTATTTAAGCACACCATTTACATCACCGCGCGGTCTATCCTACATTTCGAAAATGAAAATAATGCTTCAACTCTTTTGATAAAACAATCAACTGTCAGTCGCAGAGCAATTTTTGCGAAACCCATAAATAATCCGATGCTTACTCTTGGAGTTAAACGATGTCGGTCATTAATTTTTCCCATAAATTCGTGTTTACTTGTTCGGTAAGTTAATGACTTGACAATTGTTTTCTATCTTGTATAGGTTAGGATTGCAAAATCAATAGAAATTATAAACATTTCTCTCAAAAACTATCTTAAACAACAACAGCAAATCAAAAACACAATAAATAATTAACAAAATAAATAAACCAAAATGCATAAGTGCAGATAAAAATCAATTCGTTTGTTACATAAATTGATGATATATTTATCTGCTTGCAAATCGACATTGCGTTCGCTCTTTTTGGTTAAAATTACAACAAAGTAAGTTGTGAATGTGTTTGTATAATTGTAAACTGTGACCAAATATGATTTGACATTGATTACTATTTTGCGCCCAAGTCTCAGTGTGTCGTTCATTTATTTATGTTGACGTTTTTCGAGGCAAAACAAATTATAAACAGATAATATAACGTTTTGCACGAGGACAAGTTTGATTATTATTGTGTTCAAGGCGCACAACAACTTGCGCCGATTTAACGGGAATCAAAGAAATTCGCACGCGGGGAATGATTCGACACGTTTTATATCAATTTTGACGCCAGCATGTTTTGTGCTGTTTGATATCAGCAAGTTTTGCTCTTTCTCTTTTTTTAATTTTATCTACATTTTCACGCGGTTATTCCGGAAACCATTTTATATCGAGAAACGCTTTTTTTTGTTAGTTTAATTGTTTTGTGGTTAGGAGCATGATTTTTGTGTTGCATTTATTTTGGTTTTTAATTTAAAAATCATTCAGACTGAGTATTTATTGTGATTTAGACGTTTTTGAGAAAAGAATTTCAAAAAAGAGAAACAAACATTGTGCAAAATGGAATGCAATCAATCGGATCAGTCGATGGAGGTGACAAATGTTACACCTGTGTAAGAATTTATATAATTTTTATGATAAATTTTAAGAAGTTTATATAATAGTTTTGTTAGATAATTTAAATATTATTTTTCCTGTTTACTTAAAAATTTTCTTTATATTAAACAAAATAATGCTATCGTTGTTAAATAAATTATGATTCAAAATTAATTTATTTTAATTAAAACGGAAAAAATTCTTACAAATAAATATTTCAGAATTAAAAATGTGACCAAAATATTGAGAAAACTGTATTTCTTCAAGTTCCGTAAACTGTAAACATACGCAATTATAAGAGGATTAAGTCATTTTATTTACATATTTTATACTGTGTTTAAGTAATATTTCCTGCAATTTTAGACTTTAAAATGACTAAATGTTAATTACAGACATGGATCATCGATGTCTCAAGTGTCTTCCCCGCATATTATTTCCCGCCATGATAATATTGCCAAATCGCCAAATGATAAAAGGAGTTACAGAGGCTTAATTTTGAGTAATCAGTTAAAAGTTATTTTGATAAGTGATCCACTTACAGAAAAAGCTGCAGCTTCTTTAGATGTCAGTGTTGGTATGTATGTTTACATCTCATTATGATATCAAAAAAATATTATATAAATAATTTTGTTATTAATAAAATAATTTTTATATTTAAATCTATTTTGTACATGTATTAATATACTTATAAAACTTTACAGGATATTTCAGTGATCCTGAAGAACTGCCAGGTCTTGCTCACTTTTGTGAGCACATGCTGTTCTTAGGTACAAAGAAATATCCGGAGATCAATGATTATAATATGTATCTAAGTCAAAACGGTGGTTCATCTAATGCTGCGACTTATACTGATCACACGAATTATTACTTCGACGTGGCGGCCGACAAATTGGAACCTGCGCTGGATCGGTTTGCTCAATTTTTCATCTGTCCGCTATTTTCCGAATCCATGACGGAACGAGAATTGAATGCAGTTCACTCAGAACACATGAGGAACAAAAAAAATGACACCTGGCGAGTGGATATGATGGAAAAATCATCGGCAAACCCAAATCATCCTTATTCCAAATTTAATACAGGCAATAAAGACACATTGGAGATTAATCCAAAATTAAATAACATTGACGTCAGACAAGCGTTGCTCGATTTTCATGAAAAATGGTATTCGTCGAATATTATGGCTTTGAGTGTTTTAGGAAAAGGTTTTGTTTATTTCTATAATTATTCATTTGCACTATATCTCATTTGATTAACTGCACTGTATATGAATTAGAATATTACATTGAAAATATTGACTAAACTGTTTATTTTGTACAGTGTTTTTTAAAATAAATTTTGACATCACTTTTAATTTTGTATATAAACAAGAAGATTGAAAGTTTTATATCATAAACATTCAAATATCTGTTTCAATCATTGTTTATTATTGAATAATATATTTTTATATTAAAAAAACTGACGTTTAACATTTGTTTTTGCAGAAAATCTTGACGAACTGGAACAATTAGTTGTAGACCGCTTTAGCGCGATAACTAATAAAGAATCTGAATTACTTGTTTGGCCTGATCACCCTTTCTTAGCAAAGGATTTTATGCATAAGTGGTTCATTGTGCCTATCAAAGATATTCGCAATTTAAACATAGTATTTCCAATTCCGTATCTCTTGAAAGAGTATAAAGCTTCAGTAAGTTATAATTGATGTATTATTTTTTGTATTATACAACTTCAAAAAGTGTATCAATTAAGTTCATTTGATTTTCTATTTATGTTTTACAGCCAGTCCATTACATTGTGCATCTCTTAGGACACGAAGGTGAAGGATCTCTTTTGTCAGCTTTGAGAGAGAAAGGGTGGTGCAATTCTTTAGTATGTGGCGAGAGAATGCCAGCACGGGGTTTCGCAATGCTCAATGTTTATGTCGATCTAACAGTAGAAGGCATGGAACACATTGACGATATAATTTATATGATATTTAGCTATATACGTTTGATAAACAAAGAAGGGCCTTTAAAATGGATTTATGAAGTAATTGTTTATGTTATTCAAGTATTAAGATTATATTCACAAATGAATTGGACACATTTTCAAATAAATGAAATATTTATTCTAGGAATACCGAGATATTGCTGAAATGAATTTCCGTTTTAAGGAAAAGGTTAATCCTCGTAATCATGTAATGGCAACAGTTTTGAGTCTTCAAGAATTTCCGATGGAAGATGTTTTAACGGCTCCTTTACTTTTCACTGAATGGAAACCCGAAGTTATATCTGAAGTTATGACCTACTTAACGCCAGAGAACTTGCGAGTTCAAGTCATCAGTCAATCGTATGAAAATATCGCGACAGAAACTGAAAAGTGGTATGAAACAAAATATAAGAAAGAGAAGATTGCCCCGGAAGTTATTGCGCGATGGAAGAACGCCGAATTGAATCCATCTTTTCGATTACCAACGAAAAACGAATTTATACCGAGCAAGTTTAATACGAAATTGAATAAAAATGAACCAGTTAGTATTTTTTTTGCATTGGATTATCATTTACTTCATAATAACTTATATTATTTTAATTTAAATTGATACATTTTTCCTTATTTCAGGTTGACAAATTTCCAACCATAATTGAAGATACACCATTGTTAAGAGTATGGTATAAACAAGACGATGAGTTTCTTGTTCCGAGAGCAAACTTAACGTTTGATTTTGTCAGGTAAATTGAAAATAATAATTAATTTGTTTACATCTTTAAAGATTTAATATAAAAAAAATAATATTCATAACTAATTTTTGTAATACTTTTGCAGTTCATTGGCACTTGTAGACCCGCTGAGTACAAACATGACTGGTATGTTTATGCAACTTCTACGTGATTCGTTGAACGAATATGCTTATAATGCAGATTTAGCTGGATTGACATGGTCTTTAAGCAGCAGCAAATATGGAATAACGGTATAAAATTCAATAAAGATATTTACAAGTACTACTATTGCGTATAAAGAAAATGAAATAAAAATAAAATATTACAAAAAATATCTTACGATTGCAGCTGTCAATAGGAGGATATGATCACAAACAATTTGTATTGCTTGACAAAATTATGGATCGTATGTTAAATTTCACTGTTGATCCAAAGAGATTTGAAATATTGAAAGATAATGTATGGATTTTCATTATATGTAATTATCATTTTAAACAATTAGATAACTTCATCTAACTAAATCTATTTTTTGTAATTCTAGTACATTAGAGGTTTGAAGAATTTCGAATCTGATCAACCTTACCAACAAGCGATTTATTATTTGTTCACATTATTGTCAGGACAATCTTGGATTAATCAAGAGTTATTACAAGCTTGCGAATGTAAGTATATAAAGATGAGTAGTTATAAATCAGTTGCAAATATTTAAAATTTATATTTTGTATTTTTGTATTCATGTATAAAAACTTTGTTACAGATCTTACTTTAGATAGATTACAACGTTTTATACCGCAAATGTTAAGTAAGATGCATGTAGAGTGTTTGTTTCACGGAAACCTCACGAAAACGGAAGCTCTCAATTATGCGAAACTTGTCGAGACGAAACTTACGAATTCGGTTGCTGATATAACACCTTTATTACCAAGTCAATTATTAATTAAAAGAACAATCGAGTTACGAAATGGCAAGTATTATAACAGATAAATATTATTTTGCATACATGAAACCATTTTTTATATCGTGCAAATTATATTTTCAGGTGGAGATTACTTGTACGAAATCGAAAATAAAGTACACAAAAACTCTTGCGTGCTGGTATATTACCAAGTTGGAACGCAGAGTACAGAAACTAACATGCTTGTACGATTATTCGTGCAAATCATCTTTGAGCCCGTCACAACTGTTTTACGAACTCAAGAACAATTGGGATACATTGTTACAAGTGGAGGACGAAAGTTTCAGGGTGTAATAGGAGTACATGTGATAGTACAAAGTGAATACGATCCGAAATATGTCGAACAAAGAATTGATAATTTCATGGAAATGACTCTGGTAAATTAATTCAAGATTTTAATTAATACAAATTAAATATATATTGTATATCAATCATATTAATTATATATTGTTTGCAGAAAAATATTGAAGAAATGACCGATGAAGAATTTGAAGCTCACAAGCAATCAGTGGCCAAACACATGCTTGATAAGCCTAAAAGACTAACAACGTTAGCAGCGGAATTTTGGGGTGAAATAACTTCGCAGCAGTACAATTTTGATAGAGTTAATATTGAAGTAGCTTATTTAAAAACGATTACGAAGGATCAAATACTTGATTTTTATAGAGTAAGATATTGGATAATAATAATACTCCATTTAATCCAGAATATTTAACATTTATAAGATGACTTGATTAATAATTACAATTTCTTGCAATTAAAATATTAAAATTTGATAGTATAAAATTAATGTTTTTATACTTTACACATTTTTAATTGAACATATTTTTTCCACAGAAATTTATTGACAAAGCATCACCTCATAGAAATAAATTGGCTGTGCATGTGATTTCAACTCCAAGTCTTCTCGCTAGAAAAGAAAAGCCCGAAGAAGACGAAGCAATGGAGAAAGAAGTGTATAAAATTACCGACATCACGCAATTCAAGGCGAATCAACACCTTTATCCTTTGCCAAAACCTTTCATTAATATTCCTAGGAAAGCCACGCAGCAGCAATCAAAACTGTGAAATTTACTTATACATACAGATTAAAAATCACTCGAAATTACCGAAATCATTTCTGCATAATACTAAAATAATATTATTTTTGTTTTCAGTTATTTATAAATTGCTGAGTTTTTCAAATAGATCATATCATTGACATTCTGTGAAAGTTAAGTTAGATTTAAATTTAAAAATCCATATATTTTGTTATGATAAATTAACAATTTAATAAAATTACGACACATTTTCAATAAAAAACAAACAGCTTTTTTTTATTAGACAATTATTTCTCATAATAATATGTAAAACTTAATAAAACTGCAATTTATATTTTTAATTAAAATGCAATAAGTTATAACCCTTTTTATTATAGTTTCTTATAAAAACTGAAGTATTCAATTTCATTTAATAATTAAATACAATAATTGCTCTATTATAATGTAAATGCTTCATTTTTAGTATTCATTATATAACATTTAAAGTCTCAATGTATTTATAATTATGAATACATATGATATTTAAATTTTAAAACATTTTAAAGCTTCTTTCAATATTAAACACGTTGAATTAAAAGAAATAAGAAAAAAGTAGTTATTGTATAAAAACCTTATTTAAAATGCCTTTGCCATGATAAATAATAGTGCGGCTGTCAAAAGTACATAATAAATATTACGATGAACCGGACGCGTGAACTTAAAAATTTAACTTCCGAATCAGAACGTGCTGGAATTGACGAGGATGTTGTTAGTAGTCATTAGCAAGCACAAGTTGCATAATTGCAATTACTAAAAAGCAGCTACAATTAAATGATAGCTATAAAAGAAGCCTGCATATATCGTACAATCATCTGCGTTGTGTCGTGTCATATTGTACAATTTATTTTCTTTCAATTTACCTTTTACGTTCAATCATAAAAACAATTGTTCAAATACCTGATTCTCATTGGACTTTAATCCATAATTAAAATTAATGTTATATATGTTTTAGCATTTGCATCTAAGCAGATATAATAAAAAAATTATATAATTATTCAAATGATAAAAACAATAAATATATTTTTTAAATAAAAATATTACATTTGCTTTCAAGTTAATATTGCATATCGTGTCAAGTTTTTTGTTCCTTTTGCCGTCATTAACTTTGTTATTTGAATTGAACTTCAACAGATTCTTTTACATTTAAAGTTAATATGACAGGTAAAAGGGCGACATAATTAAAGTCATATGAAATTGTTCAATCAACGTGTAAATATAGAAAATGATAAAAATCTGCGTGTATAAACTTCAATCCGGTCTCCGACCCCGAGGCTGTTAATTAGCAGCGTGCTACTTTAAAAGTCGACCTCGGTTCAATTCCTCGACGGCAGCTGCAACACCCGAATGATCGGGACAAGGAAAAGTGACTAATCAAGTATAATAATCATTACTGCTAATATACGAAGGTCCTGCAGAGCTGTTATCACAATCACAATGCATCGCAATAATAAAATACCACTTGTGACGACAGACGAAAAAAAAGTGCCGGTGCAAAAAGCTTTTACAAACTCCAACAGACACAAAGAAACGACAGCAAAAAATATGTCATATTGAAACGAGTATACAGAAGCTTTTTTGTGTTTATCTCATTATCGTATGATAGCGTAACAATTATTATAAATAAAACAGGTGTCAATAGCGTGATGGATTGCATCTGTGTGTGAGTGATTCATACATTTCATTCATGATGAACATTGAAATTGTTCGGAGTTGCAAGGAGTAATAACGTTTAAATGTCTCTTGCGTGGTGTATGCATAGTCAATGTTGCATTTCAATTTTGTCGTGCGGTTTCTTATCGCGTCATGTGACACTTCGACTTGACTATCGATGTAGCAATATGCTAAGATCGTTGCAATAAGTATTACTCTTAAGCATTTCTAATTATTTATCCAATAATTCAATTTTTTTACAATTTTTACTTCAAAAAATAAAGAAGATTAAAGTTAATGTTTAATTTTTTTAATTTTAAAGATCATCATATATCTATATAATTGTATAAGATAACATGAAATTGTATAAAGATATGTTTTCTATATCAAAAATGAACAATTATCTATCAGTCATGACATAACTCTAGAAGGATGTAACGAAGAAAAAAAACTTGAACGACATTATTCTTATTGCATAATATTTGCGAATTAAACAAAATATTTGTCTTATTTAATCGTATTTTAAAATAAAGATTTGAAACTAGAATAACATCACGCTAACAAACGCGAAACATTATATAATTGATTTCGGAGCAATTATTATTCATTATAAAACTCGTCATAAGTTTTTGTTTGATCTATGCGAAAAGAGGATAGGAATATTTTAATTGAACGATTAGTCGAAGTGATAACCTTGGCACTGCTAGTCACCTGATAGGCCTAATTGTCGAGTGCGCGAACTCCAACAAACCGACGGAATTATTTTTACGCTTTTAATTGCTAGATATTTTGCATAATGAACGTTTGCTTTTGCATCTTCATTGTTCACGTGTAATGCAGATATTGATCTTGTATATTCAGAAAAAAGAACAATAACGATAACATATCATAAAATGACGTAAACATTAATACAAGTTTCACGTACTTTCAAATCAACTCTAAACTTGTACAAATAGAGATGACTTTCAGTTAAAATGGATTTTCAAATTTCTTCAATATATCTTCAATACGTTGAAGAAACATTGCAAATCAAAATAACGCACACAGCATTGATTAATTAATCGTCAGACGAGCAAAAAGAAGAAGTCAAAGGAAAAAACTTGCATGCGTTTTTATATTATTCAAATCAATTCGCAGCGTGTATACGCTTGACGATTTTTCACAAAAGGATTAATTGCATAATATTCAAGCCGGCGATTTACGATTACTATAATAATATGTTCACATAAAATGCGATATCAAATAATAACTTTTTCATGTGAAGTTTTAACAACGATCGAGGAAAAATATTGTCTCGAATAAAAAAATTTTTTCTTCTCTTTTTGTTCTTTCACATAATTTCATACAATTATCGACGAGTTAAAGTTTGAAATCTGTGAAAATTGAATTGTCTATGATGATGGTGGCGTCAGGGATGAAAAATTAGCAATAATTAACACGTTATGAAATCGTAATAGTTGCTACTATGTGACGCATAATTTCCTGACGTATTCAATCATGTATACATATATTTTGTTATATAATTTGTAAATTTCTCTTCAATAACAATTACGCGCCTGCTTTGGTAAATTCGCACTTATTTTGCGACTGTTCCTTATCAGTAGATCGCTTTGCTACACACTGTTTGCATTATCATCCTTTCACACTTGTTTATACTTATCATGATTTAGATTAAACAAACAACAGTTGTCTGCCTCATATCAATTTTTTCGGCATCCTTTTAACAAGTCTTCTTGTATTCCACGCCAAGTTATAACACATTACGTTAAGTTAAAATATCAAATCATTATCTTTCTATCATATATAATGTATTTTTTTGTATTCATTCTTAAACAAAATTTAATAAAAAAAAATGTCTTGATATAATTTGTGTGCATTAAAAAATTTTGTTTCGCAATATTGCGAAAACGTATTAACGATAGGCATTAGATAAAAAATATTTTAAGAAATGGTATGTCGGAAGAAATCCTACTGTTTTTGCATACTTTTATTTAATTCAATAATCCCCTTGATTTCTCTTTCTCTTCTTTTTCTCGTTAAAATATTAAATTATGTAAATCAGGATAATAAATTGAAATAAACAAGTCCATGATGTTGTCAAAAAATACGTTTTCTTGAAGTACTTTGAACAAATGTTGAATTTTTTACAATGTCGATAAAAGCAGGAAGGACGGAATAAGATTTCCTGTGCCAATTATAATATAATATGCCGCATTGTTAGCGTGCCGAAATAAACGACACGGAAAAGTCGGGTTTTTTACGACAATGAAAATGCGCAAAATTGTCCGCGGCTGCGCATCATTTACTCTGACGAGAGGATTTGACAATTTCATTCTGAATTTTTTCATGGTTTCGCATCACCGATCCTTCGAACGATTCACTGACAATCGACCTCATTTATTGATATGGCGCATTCGATCTATTTTATATTTAATAAGATAGATAGTTACTAATTGTTTTTTTCTCTTTTTTTCTTTTTATTGGACACTTTTAATCTGTCCTAATTACAGCAGAATTTCTCATCAACATGTGAATAATCCGAATGAGTTTGTCACCTGCTTAAAATATTCGTCTTCCTCTCACACATTTTTACTGAAATTACGAATAAAAAAAAGGAAAAAAGAAAGTGACAAAATCATTCGGATTGATATTGCCAAACTAAATATTTTACTTCTTAAAGTAAAACGAATTCATTTTCATTTAAATACAAATCTTTAATAAAAATAGTCGGCGAACAATTTAATATAACAGTATATAATTTAATAGGGTTTTGTAATAAATTGAATAAGTCACAATAAAGAATTTAATTGATATTATTTAATATTTCGTAATGCAATATTGATTTCGACACAAGACTTTATGAGAGATTCTGCTGTGATTTCTCAGACACGCTGTTATCTAAATAAAGGATTATCGATAATGACGTGAACTAGAAGAAACTTAACTCTTAACAATTCGCTGGATTTATCAAATAATAATTAAGTACATTCATACAATGAAATAACTAATTTCGAATATAACATCCACATATTTGTAAAATTTGATATAAAAAAGAAGAAAAATTATAGAGAAGATACACTCGTTTAATAAAATTGTAGACGAAGAACAAACCTAAAACTAAAGTGCGATAACAATTACAGTGATTGTTCGAGCTTTATATTAAAAAGAAAAAAAATGAAAAAGAAAGAGGTCAAAATTCAAAAAATAGCACCTCACGTTTGAGCGATAAATGAAACAACTGAACGTTAAGGCCGCAAGATAAGAATAAAACAAATTCGAAAGTTCATTATACTGCAAGAAAAATGAAGAATCGGACGCGGAATAATTCGTTACTTTCGTTTGGGTATCGAGAGTGACGACGACGGGGGAAAACGCTTCGAGAAAGTATATCTTGTTCTTTTTCGTGGTTTTCGTCCAAATCAAACGGTTAATCTGTTTTACAATTCTTTTTTTTGCTGTTCATCGGAATACTAATTAAATCGGACTAGTCAAGTAAAGTAGAATGAATTTTCAAAGTATTTCGTTACAAGTTTCTGAATGGATATGAAAATATAGCTTCTTTTTCTCAATATTTCAATTAGTCAAGTTATTTAAATGTAAATAGAGCTCGGCGCGAACTTTACAAAAACAAATGCATCGAGGCTTATATGACACTTCTAACATAACTGAATCTTAACTATTTATCCTCTTTTTCACTTACACACAAAAAACGTTACTCGAGATATTATTATTAATATATTACTTTAAACGTTGATGTAACATTTAATTATAATAATAACAATATTTGTTTAATCTTATTAATAATAATAATAATAATATGTTAGGCATTTTTGTATACTTTACTAGTTGCCTTATATTATATAAAATTTGACGAATGAAATTTCATATTATATAATATAATAAATATGATTTATATCAAAACAAAATTAAATATTTAAATATAAATAAATAAAAACAATAATATATTAATTTAAATAATAATATAAATTTGAATTACAATATCTTGAGTAACATTCTTTTTTCTCAATGAAGTTTAACTCTGTCGATGTCCTCAATTAAGTACATCGTTTGAATGCTTAGTTTACAAATTGTAGACTAACTATACATAAGAAATCATAATTATAGAAGGACAGTGTATCGCGCAATTCTACATTCCACTTTCAGAGATTCATCTCTGAGCAGTTTCTCTGTACACTTACAACAAAATTCAAACATAATTATTCTCTTGTATTTAAGTGAAATTTGCGCGAACCCGCTTTGTCCACGGAAGCAAACGCAACTTTTGCGACTCCGGCCCACTTTGGTTTCGCTTGGTCCATTTTTTCGTGTCCACTCCCGATAATTGTCGCATTCGTGAAATACTGAACGATACGCAAAAGTACAACACGACGTACTAATCGTCGGTTAACGGAATACCGTACAAAAAAATAATAATAATAAAAATAAATAAAAAAAAGAAACAAAAAGTACGGAGAATTTAACAGGATTCCAGGTGTCTTCAAACAAGACGCAATTTTTTATCATAAAATACGGGGACTTCATAGTTTGTTTTTTCACTGATTGATGTAAAGTTTTGCATAGTAATGAAAAGAATAATATTTCATACTTGCATTACATAGAGTTATGTTTATTTTTAAGAAAATATAAATAAATCTTACAAGTTGTCTAACGATTATGGATTCAAAGTATATTCATATTTGACATAATTTAAAACTTTATATAATTTAATATATAATAATATTTAAAAGAAGACTTGAAACACAAGATGCATTTATATAAATCATCATTGCAAGACTTATTTCTTGTATAAAACTCCGACAAGTATTATCAACAGTTTTGGCAGTTACTTTATCAAATATGTAAAAAAGAAAGAGCCGGCAATTATTTGCCACGGTCAAGTACCAACAGTAAAAACAATTCGTGACCATAGCAAATAATTGAGAGCACAGTTGAAGCCCCCGATTGACTGGTCCCTTGAGTCGTCAGTGTTCACATAGGTCATTACAGGACGGTTATTTATTATTATTATTTGTCTTTTTTCATTTTTTTTACAACTTTTGCACAATATCAAATTTGTCTTTGAAGCCGATCGTTTCTTTCTTAGGGTCGTACTTTTTGCGCATGGCCAGCTTGGCACGCATTTCCTTTGCACTCATTGTGAGGTTCAAACCTCGGTACTCGTTGTTAACATTGCCATTCTTAGCGGAGCTGTTATTTTCCTCGTTGCTAATGTTGTTGCCATTTTCGTGCCTTTCCTCGGACTTGTTGTCGTTTTTCATTGTCGGGGGCGGCGTCACTGTGTCCGTTGTCGACAGTCCGCTGTTGGACGTTTCATTCGATCCAATGGACTTGTGTGTGTTCTACAAAACAAAAGTCACAATTCAGACCAATCTTTCTTGTTTTTAATTATTATTTATGATATACAACAATTTCAAGTATTGGAATAAGTTGATTGTAAAACATATCAATGACAAATAGCTGTCTGAATGATTGAATTACTAATTGAGCAACAAATGAGACAATTTTATAACGATTCAAATGGTTTGAATTGAAAATAAGAAGGTTGAATGAGTGTTAAAGTCGAACAAAGTGCGAGCATTGTTCGCGTACGGGACGGAAGCATTTGGTGCGTGTAATAATTGTGTATTATAAAGGACTCGACTCGTGTATCGGTATCAGCTGGGCCGTTGCACGCACGCCAGAACAAACGCGATTCCAATAGTAAGTTGCGCTTGTTCGTGGCGACGCGTGTGACATTACATATTAAGATGAATTCATTGCTTTTTTTCTTTTAGAGAATTTGGCTATTTTCATCGATTTTCGTCTATTTTTTAAGCAAAGTTTCACTTTTTCAACAAATTACTGAAAAAGGCGGAACTCGCTTAAAGAAAAAAGCAATGAATCCACGTTTAAGGACGATTGTCTTCCAATAAATGTTTCACACACATACTGCATACATATTGGATATACACATGCACACTTTCTTCTTAGATTGCAATGGACAATCCAATAGACAGTTAGTGTCGCATAATTATTCGCACTTTCTTCGACTCGAGAGTATATATTGTCTAGCCATGTTGCTGTATGTGCAAGTGTGCTTTTGGAATTCAAAGTCAGTGGATGTTTACAATCAGAGATTTGTTCATTTTATTCATCGACGAAGGCGGATTGCAAAAATCAAATTTAACAATGGGACAATGCAAATGATAAATAACTCATGATCATTGAGAAATCATTTGGAACTTTTTTCGGCGGATTATTTATTGCAAGACTTGTTAATCAGTCGGGGAAAAACTTATATGGAATGGTTGTTGTAATCAAACATTTGCATTAATTATGACTGATGAAATTTTGTATTTTTGTTCTAATGAAATCGTTAAGCAGAAATTGTTTGTTTATAAAAAAGTGCATACAAATACAAAGTTGAATATATTTATTTAAATAAAAGAAAGAAAAAAGGCGCGAAAGAATTCGACATATACAAATGTTCAATTAGCACTTTATTAGATTTCCAGTTTGCGTTCGATTGAAGCGAGGAATGTGGCGCGCGTATAAGCGATTAAAGCGAACAAAAAAACGGAGCTTATAATTTGATATACATTTAAAGCAAATCAGATTCGAGAAAGTAGTTTAGATCAGAATCGGATCACAAAGCGGAAAATGCGAATGAAATTGAATAAATTCTGTTGGAATAATTAATCAAAGTGATTTGACGAAATTGAATCTCCAATCAGGATAATTGAATTCGGAAAACAAATGTGTGTTACCGTGGAAGCGGAACGTAAAAACATTAGGGGAATTCGTGGTTTTGGCTTATGCATAACATATGTTGCAAATGTTACACATTAAAACGCATGTGTCGCGCTCTTTTCATAGTTTCACATTTACTGATACATGAGCGTTTATTGTATTGAATAATAAACTATTCTGCTTATGTATTTATTCAAATTATTTATTTATTAATTGTTCTTATTTCATTATAAAATTGTTAATTATAACTTCATAAATTTTATTTAATTAATTTAGCGATTGTAATTTTTATATGAATAATTTGCTGCATGTAAAACTTCAACAAATATTCAGTAACATATGTGAAGTACTCTTGTGAACCATTCGTTGTATTTTATTGCCACTTGTGGAATGGAAAAGAGCTCGATAAATTAAACCTGGACGAAGTACAACTTCCGACTGAAACATTTTATGATACTTCAACATTTTACTACTTTATTATTATTGTTATTATTAATATGTACATACTTTTGTTAAAACTCAGACGAAGTAAAAATATTGAACAAATATTGTTCTTTTTTGGTTGATTTTATTGGATATATTTACTTTTAAACAAAATTAAAAAGTAAGTTAAATTTGTTTGAGTTTTTTTGCTTCTGCTTAAATAAGTTGACCTCATGCGAGCATATTTTTAGAAATCGCTTGAAATTTTCGAATGGCTGAAAGTTTATCTTTGCTTATTTTACTGAATCCAATTCTACTGTATGTGAATGGTTGAAAATGTTGTCGTAAACACACGACACAGTGTAGGAAGGGAGGAGAAAGAAGTACCTGTTATCGTCGCGTATTCGCATAGCAAATCTATTCTCATAACTGTGACTGAATTTAAAACTACGAATATCAAAATTTAAGTTTCCATTTTTTCGTTTCAAATTTATTGCTTCTAGCTTTGTGCAAATAAAATAGACAAATAAAAAGGGGATAAAATGCAACAATTGACAACAACAACAACAAACCGCAATTTATTTTTATTTCAGCAATTCAAATTTTCGTTTGGATGCAAATTTAAACCGAAGTGATAAGTCAAAATCGAAAACTATCGAATTTAAAGTCAGTAAAAGATAACGTTAACTGAAAATAATAATCCAAGTTTATGTATTGTTGTAGACTTTTTCGATAAGTGTATGATAAGCTGTTATATTTGCTACCAAGGACTCAAAATAATGGTTTTTTTTGTCACATTAATGAAAATTGTAAACGTTTACAATTCTGCAAAAAAGAAAATTTTTTGTTTCTACTTAAAAGAAAAAAAATAGTTTTGACTTTAGATTTTGCAGTCCAGATTTTGTTGTATTCCAATCCAAATTTAGCAAAACACATTTTTTCCGGCTCATGGAAATCAACAAAACTGAACTTACGTAAGCCGATTTTTACGAACATTGTTAAAAAGTTGAGATAAAAAATGCAGTTAGATAAATCATAATGCTCTTCATCCTGACAAAAGAATTCTCATGTAACAGTGGTATTACGTTAATCGAATTGCATAACTTGTGCGTAATTTACGTGATCAAATATGTGCCAGCAGGTGCAAATGTGGTTCTTTTTTTTGTTATTTGTACACACGAACGAGGAAATAGGTAATTTTTAACGTTTGATTTTAAATGGATCACCTATTTTGATTTGATTTCCATGTCATTTTTATGACATAAATTTAAATTATACAAGTTGTAATAAAGTCTTTTTTTACATAAGTTTTCTTTATTCTCATTTGTCCTCTTATATGATTTATTTATTAAGATGTATAATTACTGTCATTTTTATTATACTGTTATATATAAAAAATATCATATTTTTGATATTTTTCAATTTTATACATTATTTCTTTTAAATTTTATTTCAATTGAATAATAAACTGTTAAAAGATTATTTATCAAATAAACGTTTTCACTCTATTCATTTACAAGTTAAACGGCAATTAATTATTTTGATTATGCTGCTTACCTTGTGCAAATATAATTAACTCAATTCATTGATATCGGTATGAAGTTGTAATGAAAATATTTGATTAAAAAGAAAAAAAAAGTGATCAATTTGGAGCATAAAGCTGAACACATCATTAAATGTTTAATTCATTCAATGTATATACAAGTTTATGTTCAATTTAAATGTTTTGAATCAAAATTGCACTTCCTTTTGGTATTAAAAAAAGTTCATTAAGCCTTGACCTGGTTTGATTACGCAATTTTTTTTAACAATATAAAGTTGAAATAATAAAGAGTTGGTGTTGTGTCGAAAGACGAGGACGTATATTATATAGGTACAAAGTGATTCATTGAGATGATTTAATAAATAATAAAATGGTGAATATTAAATTGAAATTTGCATTTATATTTGTAGACAGCTTTTTCCGTCAATAAGTTATTGTTCTTTTTTTCGTATGAAGAAGCCAATTTTGTATTAGCTATTAAATGATTTTTCAAAGATCCACAAATTATTTGCGCAATTTTCATTTCAATGTTTATGTCTGAAGCAATCAATTCTAATGCAAATTATATGTTTATAAATATATGTAAGCAATAATGAAATATGTTAGGCTTCGATTTTTCCCCGTTTTTACGATTAATTAATATATAGATATTTTGAAATGTTAAACATCCTTATTTTTTATATTAAACAAATAATTGTTTTTTATCTATTTTATATATGAAGATAAATAATTTTTATACTATCGTTTGAATTTATTATAATTCCAGTTAACATAATCAATGAAATAAAAAATGTACATCCATTTGAATAGATAAACAAATATAAAATCCTCGATAAATTTGCATTATTGCAGTTGATGATCAAGCAAAATAAAATATTAAACCATTTGCGGGTTTCATAAATTGTACAATTTCAACTTTGTATCTTGGAAAATAAATATTTTATTTGTTAAAAACGATTTGTTTATTTTTGTTTTATAAATAATGCAATTTAGATTTCATATTTTGAACAATATTTAATTATATTAGTATAAAAATCGTTTATATTAATTTTTTCTTATTAATAACGAAATTTGTGACAAGTGTATTTTGACTTAAACTTTTCACCTCAGCAACAGAGTTAATTCGTTAAATCAAGCTGACATTTGATCACCCAATTCAGACCCTGACACATATAAAGGCCTTTTACCCAAGACTTCATTAAGATTCTCATCCTAGCATCAAACTTTTGACTTCATCGCTAAAATCATATTTACATTCCGTTAAGATAACTCTCTTCCTTCCTCTTCATCATCTCTTAATCCTCTAAAAGATAATTATTAAACAAAAAAAATTAATCATTTTAACAAACACAAAATCAGGACAAAAAATAATAATTTAGAACTAAAACAAGGATGATCATTTTTCAAGGATAAAAATGATAGCATTACTGGATCACAATGACAAACGTTAGATAAAGCAAACTGAAACTGTCGTCTTAAACGAATATGTTAATCAGAGTACAAACGTAGGGAAAAAGTTGTGCAAAAAGATAAAAGTAAGAAAAATAAAATCGTCAGATGATTAACAGCCGTGGCACTAAAATTCAATGGCGAACAATAAATGCGATATGTTTTGTCCTTGTGATATTTTTCTGTGCCCATCATAAGGGAGTGTACTTTATATACACAGACACAGACACAGACTCCGAGTGAAGCTTTTGTACGTCTTGTTGTGCCGAAACTTGTTTTCGGTGCATCCTGCGTCGAGAAATAAGCCAATGAAAAATTACATAACTCGGCGGGATCAAGCTGAAGCGTGACGTCCCGCGGATCGCTCACGTTGACTTGTTTAATGAAGGAAAAAGTCAATCTTTCTGAATATATTAATAATAACAATAATACAAAAAAATAGAAAAAATAAAATTAAAAACCATTATTTAACTTATTTTTTAATTACATCTATTTTCCCCGCTGTTTAAAACTGATTATGATAAATGAAGACAAAATATTACCAATTGTATAATAAAATGTGGAAAATCAATTTATCCCGTACAGGGAAAATGTATGTCATAACATATAAAAACTTTTTGCCGCTAAAATTTATTTGAAAATATGTTCCAAATATATAATTGCATATATTTTGCAAATACATTTCAAAAATATATATAATATATATTTTCAATATATAATTTTTTGTCGAAAATATATGAATACATATTGACATATATTTGTGCATATATTTGAGAATACATTTTCTTGCGTTAGGGTAAAGTGAAGAAAACTCGGGTCTCGATTGATAAGTTTGTCTCCCTCCTCAGCGACAAACGCACATCACTAATACTTATGCGAAAATTTTACGTAAGTCACGGAAGTCTATAACGCGATTGCGCAAAGATCTTTGAATAAAATACGTATGTAATCAGTGACAGGATTTTTATCTTAACAAGAAAATGTGTTGACCCGCTTGACGACGTGATTTAGACGGAAAATAATTATTCCAAACACAATTGTCTTATATCGTTCAATATGCGATTCAATTTTTCACAAGAAACCAACTTTTTTGTATTATTATTATTAATTATATAATTAAATCTCACTTTATTTTCCAGTGCAATATTTAATATGAAATGAAAATAACTGTTTTTAATTAAAGATAAACTGGATTTTATCTCAACATATTCCGTTGGAAAATAGTTTGCGCGAAAATGCACAATATCCTTTGCCATTACGAGTGCAAATACAAACTTCTCTTTCTTACAACTAGTGACTGCTGTAACTTATTTTCTCTTTCAAAACGCCCATTAGACCACGTGTTTAATCTCTTGCGCGTGAAAATAAATTCTAGAAAAATTTTTAAAGAACTACTGTCTCTTTGATATATAAACAATTCTTCAACTTATTCCTCAAATATGTTTTTTTTTTTTCAATTTGTTCATAATTTGTTCATTTTTTCTTCCTTTATTAAAAGTCAAAATTTACTTTAGCAAAATATAAAATATATTGCGTAAATATATTGACAATATATTCACGATATAATATCAAAAAGATAAATTCGGAATATTTTTTAAATATATTAAGAATACATTATGAATATTTCGAGTATATATGTCATGAATATATTTGTATAGAAAACATATATTTAGAATATATTCACAATATATTTTTCGTTTCGCTGGAGTAATGAAATTTATATTTAATTTAAAATTTAATCTAATTAAATTTAAATTTGCATGCAATCGACTAATCGCACTGTTTCCAACTTAATCTTGTTTCTTGCATATAAAATACAACAAAACTGATAATATGTGCGTTCTTTTGTTCAAGATTTGATTAGGCGCATAAAAAAGATATATAGAACAAAATTTCTTTTCGAGACTAGTGGCAATTATAAACGAATTACGTTTACATTTCATTTTTTTCGAGCGCAACAGCGTATATACTTTTAAATATTGCTTAGAAAGTGTTTCACGATTATTCCAAGATTAACCTAAAAAATGGCTCATTTCGTTTTCGACACACAAGTTGTTAAAGTTCAGAACCAGTTAGACGACCTGATTCTTTTTTTGCTTCTTACTCTTAGGCGTTGGAGGCAATTGCTGATCCTTATGAAAATGAAATTTGATTTTTATCAGCGACTTTTCAGTTTGTCTCTACAGTTTACTTCGTTTTCACGAAAATGCAAATAAATCGAATATTTACATTTATTTTATGTTCTTCTACTTTTTTCTCGTATTTTAATCAAGTTTTATATTTTTTATTAATAATAAAAAAAGACTTTATAACTGATTATCGATAAAATGTATTACACGATGAAAATTGTACATTCAATCTACTTCAAATGAAAAATAATAACTCATTTTGCAAAGAATTAATTTACTTTTTGCAGAAATGAACATTTAACAGCAAATTACTGAAAAGTATCATATAATTAATGAAAGGTGATGATCTTTATTGAGTTATCGTGGCAATTATGCAATAATAACTCAATACAGACACGTTGCCGTTCACTATGAGATGCAACTTTTTTGTATATATGCAACACTCGTCATGAGTATTTCGCTTGCACTTTCTGCGATGTCAGTTGACAATATGTCAAATAACGTTATACTAATAAAACCGTAAACAATGAATTATTTATGCGTTGTAAAACTAATGCTTGGTATTTTATTTACTTTTGCACGTGTATAGAAAAAAAAAGAAAAATTGTTTCTCAATTTATAATCAAGCTGTGGCAAATGTTAAATAGTTATAAGGTATTTTCTAAAAACAAGTTTTTTCACCGAACTATCTTTTTTTTCATCGATAATTTATAAAGAAAGAAAAAGTAACAAATGTTTTTTTCCTGGTACAAAAATAATTGTTCACTTTGAAAAAAAATGTATAATGAAATAAGTAATTACAAATAATTAATAGAAAATGAATGAGGAACAAAAAAATTGAAGTTAACTTTAACTAAGAGAAAATATACAATCAAAGTAGCAATTTTCAAGAATATTCATTGTTTTAAATTAACTAAACTTATTAATATTTAATATTAAAATTTAATTCTCTTTTCATAAAGTTTCAAAATTGCTGATAACTCTAGTAAACATTCATATCAAATTTCTCTCGGTGCAAAAATAAATGGTATCTGAACAAACAATAAAAGTGTACTACATATTAGATAACACAAATTTCCGGCGGTTTTTTTTCTGAGTGCAACTGTTGATTGTTTGTTATATGAACTTGTTAAAAACTGAATCAGGAACTGCTGGAATAGATAACGTCGTGAAAACGAAGACGCGCTTGGATATCGCGTGTACGGGAGGAAACGACCTTCTCTTTCATGAGCAGCCTTCAAGCCGGTTTTTCTCATTCGTGCATATCGATGCGTTTAGATCGAAATTGTTCGGCTCGGCTAATCGAAATAACGGCTTTCAAAGAAAACCTTTCTGAAATTTGCAATTCCTTTTTTCCTTCAATTTTATAAACAAATAATTTTTACAAATAAAAATGTTACGAAAAGGACGAAACAAAATATTTGCATTGCCGGAGAATTTGTACACGAATACAAAATTATTCGAAAAATTCCAATACTAATATAGTACAAATTGAACAAATTTTGCAAAATTGTTACTACATTTATAGTAATTTTTATTTTGAAAACTAATAATTTTTCTTAAATCGGTATAAACATTTTTTCAATATATATGATTCGATATGTCTTAATTCATATATGGTATGCTACTTTTTTCTATAATTATATTTTCTATATTAAATATTAATAAATCGTTTTTTGCGTGTAATTTATTGAACGAGTATATTTTGTAATCAGCTCTTATGCCGTTAGATTCGTATGCCTTGTTGTAATCAAATGAAAAAAAGCGACCTTATCGATTCGCACAAGAAAGCACATACGACATATCTTATCGAGCTTTTCGAATCGATTCATTTTTTTGATATCACAGAGTACAAAGAATTTCTATTGTTTGCAGTGGAATATAATTGAAAAATCGATGAATTTAACCGTTTGATGAGCGCTTGAGCTTGTTCACATATAATTCTGTATACATTTCGCGACGTTCGATCATCAAACGGTTAATTAGAAAATCATTTGAGATAATTGATTGCGAGATGGATCTTATTACTTAATTAATTACGCGAAATGATTAATTATTATATTACATTGTGAAAAGTTTCAAGTCATTCAACAAACCAATTTAATAATTTTATTTTCCCATTATTAAATTATTAACAAGAAAATGAATACATTTCTTATTGTTGCAATTCTGGTAATTAATAATAAAAAAAGGTTGATAAACCTCTTCATTTGTATTAATTCTTAAAATATTTAATTCATAATAAATTTTAATTTTGCAAATTAAATTTTGTATTTCCCTAATTCGATAAAATTACACCAAATTGAATGCAATGTTTAATTTAAATCGTAAAAGTAAGTAAGAATAATTGAAAACAAGTAGGCGAACAAGAGTATTTGAGAGTCATTCAAGAGCAAACGAAAGTAAATTAATGACGCGATCGCTCCAAATTAATGTGTAAATAATATGTAATTTGAATTGCACTGAACACGCCAATCCCAGAACATCTATGACACTTGATAATTCGGTGATTTGTTAAGATTAATTAATTACTTTTTTAGTGATAAAAAAATTTGACGCTTTTGTTCAAAATTAATCTCAATAATTCAATTGAATTAGAAAACAAAACAACTTATTTAAATGTAGTTTCGATGTTTCCTTTACGTTTATTCAATCGTATCTAATCCAGCGTAAAATTTATTGCCTTGTTTCATTACTTAATCAGTGTAAACATTTTGTACTATTATATAATTTATAGAACAAAATATTTTAAATATTAATTGCTTACTACATCATGTCGCTTAATTAAAAAAAAATTATTTTATGATTTATTCAGAATTATCATAGTTTTTTTTTCTGTAAAATTAGAACTGCTTTAAAAATGATGATAATTAATATTAATAATGAACGAAGTAAGCTCAGATACATAATTTTATTTCAAACGTTAATTTTGTTATAATCTGAAAAAAATAATAAAAGAAAATATTAATCAAATTCGGACAATTGAAATCAATCTAAATTACATTGACTAATTGCAAAAAAATGAAATATTTTAATCAAGTTTTTATCCATTTATTGGTTCACATGAATATTTTTAAATATTTCTCGAAAGAATAATCGTATCAGTAATTGATAAGAGAATGTATTTCGTTACCATTAAAGAGGTGAATTTCTTTTTTTATAGAATGCGATAATAAACGTTGTCTCGCTTGTTTTCTCTTATAAAAAGTCTTGTTGTCTGTCAAAATTTTATGTCCCTTCGAAAAATTTCAGATAATTTAATATTTCCGCATTATTATGTAATGATACATTTTATTAAGACTTTAAATTCGAGTTTTCGCAATCATTTTTTAAAATTTCATTTTGGATATAATACTTTTCATAAATAATCGCTTAGCTTTCTATTAATTAAATTGTTAATAAATTTATAAATAATCATAAAATAAGTATCTTATAATTATTTTTAATCTCAATTCTGTAATATATATAATTATTATGAGTATATAGATAAAAGTATATTGCTCCTTTAAAATGCTTTTGAAAAGAGAAAAATTGTTATTGATTTTGAAGTGAAAAACTCGTTTGTCCAATTTCTTGGTTGATTCCTTGTGACGTTTTTCACACATAGATCAATTCACATTAGTTGAACGATAGGTTTCACTTAAACTGAGTAACCTGTTGCATGCACCTTAAAATGTCTACTAATAAAAGACAAGTTTGACAGCATCAATATTTACATCAATTGAGCAATTTTTTAAATTAATATTTCATTTTATAAACGTTGCCATTTTTATTATTTTATTCCCAAAATCTGAATTTAGTCACAACGCTCCAATTCTGACGAAATAAAGAAGATTATTTGACAGATAAATCTCGAGTTCAATCAAGAAAGTAAAAACATGTCAATCAAATATCTGACGTCATAAAAATAAACAAATTTAATCAAACGATACAAGTTTTTTGAGTTATCTTTCTTCAGACAGAATCTGTTGCTGAGGTGAACAAAGTGAAAAGTATATCATTTTAACGGCGCCAACTTTAAATGAACAGTTTCTGTTTGACTTTAACTGAAGATAACATTTTTCAGTGAAAATTATTATCACTTTTATTATTGAATTAAATTTATATCAAAAAATTGAATTAAAGAAATCGTTAAACAGTGATAGAATCACATCATCATTTGTCTTTTACAAAATCTTATCTTTGTAGATTCTGAAAATAAACCTGATAATTTTTCTTTCGTAAATAAAATGATAAAACGAATTTCATCTCCTTTTTAAAAATTAAGAAAAAATAGTAGTAATGACAACTCAGTGGAAGAAAAAAACAGCTCAATTATTCAACTTAACAACGATAATCATTCAACTGAAATGACTTTAGTTTGACAAGAATGATTAATACGGAAGTTAGATATATATTGGGAAATCATTCTTCGTGCAGAACTATTTTGCTGTATTCATGATTTCTTGATAGGAAAGTGAAAATGTATGAATAATAATATATTTCGTGCGTCAAAGTGCACTTTTTGACGTTTTTAACTGCACTTTAAGCTTATTTTCAACATAGTGTTTCGCAAATGATAAAATCATTTTTAATTCATCAATTTTGCATCACTTTATTATAATCATGAAATTCTAAATAGTATTTTATTTTTGTTATTGTCATTTAAATATTGGAATAAAAGAATTTACATTTGAATTGCAACTTATGAATGAAAAAAAAAATTTGTTTAACAAAAATTCATATTATTCAAGGTTTTATAATAACACCTCATAATATTCATTACGTGGTTCGAGGAATTTTATCATCTCAAGTTCGATGTAGACAAAAATTGTACTTTCATTTTAGTATCTCGTCGTTCTTCAATGATATCATCTTCTTGCAATTTTGTAATACTCTGAACAATGTTGCTCATATATTTTTCTCGATAAACGTTTTACAAAATTCTTTTTATATATTACTAGTAACAAATTAGCAAAACTTACGTAACGAAATATTATATCGAACGTTACATATAGTTGCAAATATTATTTTAAAATGAAACAAAGGTCTGTTTTGTTGTCTTCTTTTTTCACATCCAATTTTATCACATCTAATTTTGTAATGTATCTAATTTCATCTGGTTAGAAGTCAAATAAATACGTCAAATCATATAATGAAAAATGAGTCATAAATAAGATTGGAAAAACACGAGACGCGAATCTGTTTTTTCGTATAAAATTATCCAATTTATGAATAAATTCTTTTGAAGATTCCAATGTAATCAATAGAAGATTATTTTTCAGAAGTATATCACCGTCATCGATATTTCTTATTGATTATATAATCTGTTGTCAATGTTTTATATTACAAAATTTAATTTAAAATCAAACTTCTCATCATTGATTACTTCGTAGTTACGATTTCCAGTTTCCAAGTTCCTTCTAGCGTTACATCAAACCCTTTTTTTACATACGACAAAACATAAATCTGACGTTTTATTTCGGCGATTCATTAAATATTTTCACCATCTGACAATTTTTCTGCGCACGTTTCGTGTACTTTCGTTCAATTACATTCACATTGCGTTCACGTATTGTCCTGCTATTCAGCGTTCAAATAAACATATTCTTACAAAGTACGTACTACAAACAAAATATAAATTGAAAAAAATACAAATACAATCAATTAAATAAGAGATATATACCGCCAAACTTTCTTTTAAAAAGTACATAGAATACAATCCTCAACTTTGTTTTACCCATGATAGTAAATAAACCATGTTAATCGAAAAAATGGAAACTCAACTTTTGATGACAATTCCTAAAGATGTTTTCTATTTAATAATAATATTATCATTTCTATAAAGTAGACATAATATAAATGTAAATAAAGATGAATGAATAAGAATAAATGAATAAAAAAATGAATAAGAAAAAAAATGGTACATACCTCATCGAGGGATGAATTGCTGCCGGCGTCGGAGGTTTTCTCTAGTTCGACGGTGGTGGGATTCCTCTCGGGTGTCTTGATCACCTTGACGTTCGGCATGGTGCCCTTGATGACGATGTTGTTGGCCTTGAAATAATTGTCGGCCTCCTGGTCGACGACGAGGAGCTTCGTCTCGTTGGGGAAGGCTTTGATGCGATCGACGACCTGCTTGTGGGTCTCGTTGGCAATGTTGATCTCGTTGACTTCGATGATGCGATCGCCCTGGCGCAAACCCGCGGCTTCACTTGGCGAGCCCTCGTCCACTTTGCCGATAAACTGGCCGGTTTTGCCGCGCTCCGCGTGCAAATTGAATCCGTAACCGTCGAAATCTTCCCACTTGACGATATGGCACAGTCGGGCACACGGCATCTCGCTCTTCAATAACGATGACATTGTTTAAGCAACACACACCAAACAAATCTCCCAAATAAACGAGAGCGAGAGAGAGAAAGAAAGAGCGACAAATCAAGTATGTGCGCGCGTATGTGTGTGTGTGTGAGTTGAAACCCACCAAACCGAAATTCGCGAAGGCCAGACAAGGAAGACTTGACTGACACGCGATGTGGGTTAGATAAGGACAGAAACACACGGAGCCGAACGAAATGCGAAGCAACGAATCAGGACACGCACACGTTTGTTTGATTTTGTGCGGCGGCGTGTCGGCCTGTGCCTGCGCGACCACTTGGACTGAGACCCAACGGACCACGCGACAACAATCGCACCGTGGGTTGATAAAGCGCGCGCGGAGTGTGTCTTTGCGCGCGCGCAACAGATCATTCACGGCGCCAGCGCACGACCATTCAACGATCTTGCACGCGCCATATCGATCGCTGTTGGTTATATAGATCGCATCGACTATTTTGTCGCTTATCGGTAAATTTATCATTTATCAACCGCTGTTAACAATGTTTCGTATTGTTTTCTTAAGGAGGAATGACATGTGCTGCCGTCGAAGATTGGTGGTCTTTTTTACATTTTTAACATTTCCCGGCTTCCCGAAATGAACAGATGCCGGGTATTATAAGTCCCTCAAACAATAGAGTCATAAAAAATGAAAATGTTAACGATTTCTGTGGAATGTCACTAAGATTGCGTATGCATTTGCAGGCCACATGTTCATAACGGAAAGTAAAGAACAAATAATATAAAACAATAAAATTTCATTCAAGAAACGTATTCAAGAAATACAAAATTTCTTTTTTTTTATTCAGTTATAGTCCGGACTCAGAACTGAAACGTCGTGACGACGGGTTGATCCCGAAAAATCTTGTAACTTTATTTGATTGTTTTGAATAAATATTTTTGAGTTTTAACTAATTTTAATCGATTCTATCAATTAATCATAGTGTTAGTAATGCAATTTCAGTTAGAAATATAAGTGAATTTATTTCATTCATTAATGACAAAATGAATTTTGTGTCATAAATTTTGTAAAAAATAATAAACCACATCAATATGTAATTTAACTTATATCAGTTGATTTTGCAAGTGGAGTGATTAAACATTTGAAAAGTAAATTTATTCGTAAGTGGAAATACGCTTGAATATTGAAGAATCAGCTTCGTTTAGTATAACGCTAACGAATGTCAACGCTCATATCGCGCTGAAAGCGCCAGTTCTCGTCCGATCACTGAAGCTAAGCATCGCTGAGCGTGGTTAGTACTTGGATGGGTGACCGCCTGGGAATACCACGTGGTGTTGACTCTCATTTTTTTTCTTTACAATTAATTTAAAAATAAAAAAAAAATATTTTTTTTTAATTATTAATATTTTTGTAAAATTAGTTTTAAACGCAAAAAATAAATAAAAGGAGTGTCAACACCACGTGGTATTCCCAGGCGGTCACCCATCCAAGTACTAACCACGCTCAGTGCTGCTTAGCTTCAGTGATCGGACGAGAACTG
>JABFPJ010000208.1:0-53340 GCA_022817425.1 Gryon sp. ZL-2020 | reverse complement strand
AAAAAAAAAAAAAAAAAAAATAAATAATGTCTCACGAAATGCTATTTTGGCCCCAATCGGGCCCCAATCAGCCCACCATTAATCTGGTATTAATCAGGCAAACCACAGCAGGGCCACATCCGAAACATGGCATGCCCGATTCCATTCCTACTAGGGATATCTTAAATATATAAAAAAATGTGAAAACTTATATATTTTGCTAAATCCATTTTTTCCATAAGATCAAATAAATAATTTGTAATAATATAATAGGAAAGAAATCAATTTGATTATACGAAATGAATGTGATAAAAGCGCTGAACGATAAAACATTAATGACAGTAAACTCTCCTCGCTTGAGACGAAGTGTCGCTTTTATATATATAATAAAGGGTGCACTTGAAATCGCTGATTGACTGTATAAGAAATGTAGGAAGACTGCCGTTAACGGGTACTGTATCGAATCGTGTAATTGATGCGATCAGTCCGTTTATAAGCACCTTGCAACTAAGTCTTACGCCTTTTTATAATGTTTCGTACAGACGACAAAAAGAAACACACGCTTCATTAATCCAGTTTCATATTATTAAGATCATATAAGATACAAATTTCTCTTTGGTGCAATATTTTTTTATGTATACAATAAAAAAACTCATTCACATTCATTCTTCTGCAATTTTGGTTTTTATAATCAAAACTCGATTTTATTCTTAATTTCAAAGTAAAAGAAACGATTTCATTTACAATTTCGAAAAAATTCTGGTTTTTATCTGTAAGTAGACTTCAATTATAATATAAACATGTATTTTTAATTAACTTTTATCTTTAATTAAGCAGAAAAAATTGTACAAAAAATGGCTGAAAGCTCGATTGGATTTATTTTTAAGATGTTTAATCTTTTGGAAAAATATGGATGCAAAATAATTAAGTAATTATACATTTAAAGGAAACAAGGAATGAAATGCATTCGGACTTAATAAGTGGTCCGTTACAAGTACAAACGCATTCATTGCATCATTCATTCGTAATTCGCAAGTTTACATTCAAGCAACGAGCCGAACTCCGTTAACACGATCCTGCGGAACATTTGTATTCGCCGCCTCGCGCACGCAAAAATTCTACAAATTCCACATTTGCTTAATATTCACATAATTGATATCTCGTTCATTCATGACTATTGTTTTTAGAGTTGCTATTTTTCAATTCATTCATTTTTTTTCAATCGAGTAAATAGCGTGAATAACATTACCATAATAACTGAACAAATATGCGCATACATTATAATTATTAAAAACTGAAACTCACAGTAACAATGCAAACTTTTCATTTCAATGTTATAAATATGCGAATTCAAATGAAAAATCCAAAATTTGAATTCTTACTCTCATTTATTATTCGAATTACAACCTAGAAAATGTAAAATTCTTGAGAATATTTTTGTTAAAAAATTGTTAATTACGATTTGTGAAGAATTTTTAGAATTTATATTCATTAATTAATTTTTGACAGTTTTCGAAATATTTATAATAATTTTTATGTTGTACATTTTTCTTATGCATTAAATACTAGTTTCACTAATTTTCTACAAGTTTTATTACTAAAAACGTTATAACATTTTTTATAACTTTTACAAATCTTTTGAAACTAAAATCTTTTAAAACTTTAACAATTTTATATTAAATTTTTATAAGTCTAAAATTTCGCACAAATAATTTTTGAAACTTTTTAAAAATGTATTCCATTAATATTAAATATAAAATAATTTTAAATCTTTGCTCAAATGATAATTAAAACTTTTTCAAAATAAAAACTCAATATGTTATTATTTTATTATTAAATATTAAATATATATTATATATAATAATATTATTAAATATAAAACATTTAATGTGGAAACATTTTTAACATAAATCTAACTAGAATTGTATATTTCGAATACTTTTCAAAACTTCATTACTGAAACTCTACATTTCGAGTATAAAATTAAATCTTTAAATATCGAAAGTTCTTAAATTACCCACAAAATTAATAATTTTCTCAATTCAGTTGTCAAAAATGAAGAAATTACATTATTACACGTCGCACGTCTTTAAAGACATTCTTTCATGTGGTTTTGTCTGCTCAAGAGGAAAAAAGACTTAAAATACGAAACGAAAATGACTCAATTTGAAAAGGCAAAATTCTTGTAGTGAAAGAGTTTTTGGTCAATTTTTCGGCGATGTTAAATTAAGTGGTTTATACATATGCGTGCGACTTGTCATTTGCAGGATGAGTTGTCAATTGACATAATCATTGTAAAAAGTATTTCATACTTTCTGGGTGGCAATTAAACCGCGCGAATTCGAAAGTACGAAGGGACATAAGTGTTGTCAAAGATTCGTATCTGCTTGAATGGGCGAGTTGTCACGTCAAGTGACTTCTTTTTTTTTCTTACGGGGTTTGGATATATTCGCGCGGAGAAATGTCGACTGTAAAGACCTGCTTGTTACGCGCTAACTGTCACGCATTACGCGTGCGAGATTACATCGAGCGTCAAGCGACGGTGGGAACAAAATTTCCCCAAACACACGCGAGAGCATCCGGCCTCGGATATGGAACAGTGACCTTACAAAAAGGATGCAATTCCATTTCTCTCACGCATTTTCATTTTTCTATTAACCATCGATTCATTTTAATACGTCTGTAAACAACTTTTCATGCAATTTTCAGTTTCATATGCAAACTTATCACATTTATTCAAAAGATGTTCACTGAGAAAATATTATATTCCACAACTAGCAAGAAAAGTTATTTTTACTAGTGAAATAAGTTTTCTTAAAAACATATCGAAAAGGTCTAGAATCAGGGTAGAAAAATACTTTTCTTGGGCGGAAACGCCCATTTTTGCCCTCAGGTCCGAAAGAAAGTCTTTTTCGCCCTTTTTCGATCCTTTGAGTGAAAAATACTGTAAATACCTCGGAAAACAGCGTTCTTGATACGTAATGTACTATTTTCGAAAAGTGGAATAAAAGTGGCACTTTTTCTCCCTAGGGAGGAAAAATAACTTTTTATTTCTATTTTCCATCCCTAAGGCTAGAAAGTAACTTTCTATATCTATTTTCCACGTTATGCAAATAAATTTTCGTAACATTATTTAAGGGATGATAATACTTTCCAATCCTAGGGAGGAAAATGCCACTTTCGCCCCACAAAAATGTGTTTTCGATGCAAGTGTAAGAAAAATAACAAAAATCAAAATGTAATAAATTAAATAATTTATAGTAAATTTTAAAAATTAAAAAAATATTATTGAATATGACAAATTTTATTAATATTTAATTTACCTTAGCACATAATTATGATGAATTATATCATAACACAACTTTTAATTATAAATCTAATTAGAAGATATTTGTTTTATTTGATTATAAAAATGAGTTTCAACAATTTATATGCACTAATGTTAACGTTAATTTTTTGTCCATTTATATAAGGTATAAGTGTAAAATGCGCAAGTAGTAATTGCATCCTTTGATTAGAAAAATAAATCGTTTACACAGAAACGATTACATGAATGGTACTCATTAAATCAACGTAACCGGGCCATTGAATAAAAAAACGGTAGTATACACTTTAAAGGATCTTAATTATTACAACCAGCTCAATTATATTTGATTGTAAATAAAGTTCAATTTAGTTATAATTAATTAGCATAATTGATTATTATATTTATTATGTTTTCCGAGAATGTTATGTGCGAATAAAATGTAACATATATATTCATATTTTATAGGTAATCAGACGCGTTAAAAAATCTCTGGCCTGATTAAATGCGTTCAATTTTTATAACTATAAGTATGACTTCTGCACGAAGCGCAGAAACATCTTTATATGTATTTCTTTGGAAATCGTGTTATTACTAACATTATCTAATGGACAAATAGAAATATGGAAATTGATATTGTCAACATGTGTTCATATATTATGTTCTGATTGAGTTGACATTTTTAATCAGTTTAATTGAAGAACACAAACTTTATTAAATTACATTATTACAAATAATTTCTAAATTAGCGCAAATTAAAATTTAAAAACGTTTTAAAAAACAGACAAAAAAGATAATTTTTTAGTGTGTATACTTTATTTAATTCACGTTAAAAAAAGGGTTGAATTAATAAGATAATAATTTATTAATAATTTATAAGATAATGTATGTAAGTTTAATGAAACTATGTGAATGAAAAAGTAATAATAATTATGCTAAAATGGAATATTTAGTTTTATTTTTAAAAATTGATATAATAAATTGAAACATAAAAATTTAAATTGATTATTCCGACAGTTAAAATAATCTACAAAATCAAATAATTATTTACATAGACAAAGTAATTATTTCGATAAAAAAATAATTATTAAAAGCAACTATTAAATATACAATTTGACAGATTGTTATTATTACTTATAAACAATAATTTTATAATAAATTAAAATTATTTAAAATTATTTAAATAAAAAATGAATGAATAAGAATGCAAATTGAAATAAAATCAATAGAATTAAAATTGTTAAAAAGATTATTAAAAATTATTTATTCACAAAATCAAAACATTATTATTGAACATTAACTTTTGGAGAACCATAAGAAAAATGATACAAAATATTGCGAATAATACGGAACAAATGTACTTTTTCAATTTTAAATTTCAAGAATGAATGATTTACATATATTTCGAGAATTAACATAAAAAAGTTTATTATTAATCTACTCTTGTTAATTAAAAATTATAATAAATTGTATTGAAATATAAATAAATAAATAAAAAATATATTGAAAATAATTATTTCTACAATTAGTTATCACATTACAATTTACAACTAATTCCCTAGTTGAAATTGACCGGGCTGTAATCTTACATCCACATTACAGCCCGGTCGATTTCTACTAGAGTTAGGATTTAAAAAAAGAAGATTAAGTTGTTTCAAAATTAAGCTGTTTATCATCGAGTTTCATATATCGCAGTTATCAAAAAAGAAATCGTAATAAAATTTATAAAAATAACTTGCAAAAATAATTATAAATAAGAACAATAAGAATAAAAAAATAACATAAACAAAAACAAACAATTAAAAAATTTTGCCCATAAAAAAATTTAAACAAAGCATCACAATGTTAATATTAACGATATCTTAATATCTGAGGGGTAAAGATGGGTAAAAATAATTACCCAATTAATTATATTAAAATTAAAAAATTGGAAAAATATTATACATTTTAAAAATAATTGAACACTTTTTTGTTATTTAAAAAATTTCAAATTCGAATAATCAACAAATTCTATTTATAATCTTACTTTTGCTAACTTTGAATTTATAAATGAATTTTATTTACAAAAGTAATGGTTAATTAAAAATTCAATTGCTTTTCAATTACTTTCTGGATTAAAATGCATATTTTTCACTTTTTTACCAATAATTAATATTGTCCCTGTATTTTTAGTTGAAGACAGTTTTTCTTATAAGATAAATACACAATTTTGAACTACTTGATTTTGTTATTTGTAATAATTTATTAATTGATAATGTAATTGATATTTTTGATATTCGAAATAATTTTAAAATTGAAATAAATTGAAATGTAATAATTTAATAATTGAGTAATGGGGTTGCTCATTTCTGCTGACAGGGTTTATAAAGTGCCTTGGGTACTCGCCTGCGAGAGTTGTAGAAATTGATTTTCAGCGGTGCGAAGAAGGTACCGGCAATTTTTCGTGTTAACCGAAAATACGAGCACTATAAAACAATTGATCACACACTGAACGTGAAGTAAAAAGAAAAAAAGGAACAAGTGCAAATGAAACTGTGCTTGCGGCGTGTTACTATCTCCATCGAAGTACACGCATTGCGCGTTTTTTCATGGTAATCGCTAAATCTGTGGATCGCGATCTGCTTTCGGAATGGCGGTTTTTCCTAAGACCGTCAGATACTTATGTCGTTGCCCCCACCGAACACAAGAGGTTTGCTCTCGTCGATTCCGATATATATTCGTGCCGAACGGCTTTTTAACGACGCTCCTTTTTATGCCAAATAAGATGGAATGTTAACGAAAAGTAACGACCGATGTCCAAAATAAAAGGGGAACACCAACGTCACAATTTCAGACGTGTCTTACACTTTAACTCGCCATCGTCATCAATGATCGAGAAAAGAAAACATTTAAGTATCATTATTCAATAACAAAGTCATTGACTAATTCTTATGCATTTTTATGGTAAAAACTCAAATTAAAAATACTCAACAAATAAATTTTAGAAAGAAATATTTTGTATTTCAAACAAAAATTTTTAATAATTTTTTTATTTAAAATGTTTATTTTTTAAATTTAAAATTAAAATTTTTTTATTTAAAATGTAATAATAACAATAATAAATAATAATAATAAATAAATTTTTGGTTTTAATTTAAATGTCTTAAAATTTTAATTTTTACTCATTTTTATGGTAAAACAACTCAAATTAAAAAAAAACTCAAGAAATCAATTTTAGAAAGGAATATTTTGTATTTGAAAACATTCTTTAATATTTTTTTTATTTAAAATAAATTTAAATAATTTTAATATTTAAATTTAATTTTTACTAATATAAATATAATAAATTGAATACATTTTTACTATTAAATTTAAATTTAAATAGTTTTAATTTTTTTTAATATTAGTTTTGTTTAGTATGTTTAGAAATAAGATATGCAAATCTGTAATCGTAATAATTAATGAAATTAATTAACTTTTAAAAATTAAGAAACATGTTTTGTCCAACATTCATACACTTTTATGGAAAATGTTTATTTATTATTTTTTATTTTTTGTTTGGGTCAAGAGAAAAATGTATAAAATTTCATCGCGCATTCTTTCATGTTACTTGAATGGAATCATGATAAAAGCTCCAATAAAATATTTGCAATAATATATTCAACCTATCATTTAACCATTAATGTTTCATTTTACTAATCTTTTAATTTATTAATACTAAAATATTAATAATACAATATATAATGAAAAAAATATATATTAATCAGTAATTTTCATGGAAAAATTGTGAATAAGAATGAGATATATTAGGTATCGTTCAATAGTTCAATGCTGTTTGCCGGTTAGTGTACATATTTTTCTTTTCAAGATTCATTATCAAATTCGTGAAAGAAATGTAAGTAAGATATTTATGTTTCGAGACAAAATCTAACATCAAAAGCGAGAAATTAATTTTTATTTTATTTTTTTTCTACGTAGAAAACATTTTCGCAATTAAAACCGCGATTATTATATTTCAATTAAAACCACTGATTATTTCGAAATAATATTGAAACACAATACTAATTTATTTTCTATTAGGGTTGAAATGATTTAAATCAAAAGATTTAAATCATTGATTTAAATCGCGATTTAAATCATTGATTTAAATCGCGATTTAAATGAAATGTTTTTTTTTTTTGAAAAAAATCAAAGATTTTAATGAAAAAGTATTAAAACTAATTAAAATAAAAAACTAACTAAAAACGAAAACTATGTGAAACTAATTAAAATAAGAAAACGAAGAAAATTAACAAAAATAATAAAATTGACAAAACTAAGAAAATTAAGAAAACTAAGAAAAAGCAACTAAAATACGAAAAGTAAGAAAACGAACAAAATTAAGAAAACTAACTAAAAAATGAAAACTATGTAAAACTAATTAAAATAAGAAAACTAAGAAAATTGACAAAATGAAGAAAGCAAGGAAATTAACAAAATCAAAAAAACTAAAAAAAAAGGTAACTAAAATAAGAAAAGTAAGAAAACTAACAAGACTAACTAAGATAAGAAACTAAGAAAGTTAAGAAAACTAACTTAAATAAGAAAATTAGAAAAAATAAATTTAATTGACTAAAAATTAAATTTATTTACTCATATTTTTAATATTGTGATTTAAATCGGATTTAAATCTGACTTCAATAAAAAAAATCGATTTTTTTTATTTAAAAAAAATCGTGATTTTTATCAACCCTATTTTCTATATTAGAAAAGAATGTTTCAATAGAGAAATATTTCAATTATTTTGTCTTATTTTTGAAACAATTTTGATGCAAATTTATGAAAACTAATTCTTGTTCAATGCGAAATAAATGACAAGTTTAAAATCAGGGTAATAATTATAACTCGATTAAATTAATCGAAAGAAAAAGAGTATTGATAAAGAATAAATAAAAAAAAAGTTATGAAGAAAAAAAAAGTTGGAGGGATGGTGGAAGTAGATGGGATATAAAGGCAGATTTAGAAAGTCCGTCGGGTTGCTGTCATTTTGAGAACCATTAGTATCAATTATCCGACTTTGTTTATACATTCTTGAATTACAGGTTGCGACGCTGAATGATCGTACGTGACGCGTATTACTTGGAGAAAAATTTTCGCTTTCGGCTTAACGATCAACACTCGTCAAGCGCCGCGTAAAATGCAGTCAATAAAAGTCCTATCGCCTCGCGTGCTTTGATCACTGTCACGTCATTTTCTATGTCAACGATGCAAAAATGCTCTTTTATTTGTGATTTCAGTGAAAATATTATGTGCGAAAAAGTGAAAATGTACGGTAAAATACAATAATACATCTTTTGCATTCTAAAAAAACAATCGCTTATCAAACAAATTTTATCTCAATATAACAAAAATAGTCTTTTTATTCATTTTGACTTTTTTTAGAAAAAAAAAAAATTTTTTTATTACTAATTTAATAAGAACTTTTTCTAATGACAAGTTTTCCTTATTCAAACAATTTTTTGTTTTAATTAAATCATTTTTATTGTTTCATATTAAAATTGTGAAAAATAATATCTTTTATTCATTTTGACTTTTTTTGAATATAGAAAAATTATTTTATTACTAATTTATTAAGAATTTTTTCTAATAACAATTTTTCTTTGTTCAAACAATTTTTCATTTTAATTAAATAATTTTTATTGTTTTATCTTAACATTTCGAGAAATAATATATTTATTTATTTTGCCTTTTTTTAATATAGAAAAATTTTTTTTCTATATTATTATTTTTTTTTTATTTCTCACAATTCTTGTATTTTAATTAAACAATTTTTTTATTGTTTCTAACATTTGTAATTATAAATTTACATTGTATATATAGAATTCAAGAGAGGCTTACATTGAGTAAACTGTGATTATCTATAATAATTAATTAGTCTATATATATATAAGTGTATGTACATAAAAATATACATAAATATCCAAATTGCGAATTCTCTTTGATGACCGACATTTCATTCTGACCTAATTGCACACATTATATGCACTTGGTTTAATTATATTTCGATTATAACTATGATAAATCTTTCAATATAGTAATAATGTTTAATTGCATAGTCGATGTCTCATCAAATGTTGTCATGTTTGTGCCTCGTCAACTTGTCCATTTTTCGCCAAACCATACATAACTTTTATCATCTGTAATTTTTGTTATTATCAATTAATGAAAATTGCCGTAATTTCATAGTTAAACACTTTCTGTAGTATTTATCTTTTTTCCACTTAATATATACTTTTTGTATGTACTACGCGGATTTACGTATATTGAATATATATACATATATAATTTTCAATTATGTTAAATTTTACAATTATTATGAATGTAAATATATAAAAGATAAAAGAATATTATTAGTCATCAATAGCAATTAAAAATAATTTCCTAGTAATCTACATATGAATTGATGTTTTGACAGATCTTTTTTTTTCTTTGTTTTTCGCGCGCGGAGAAAAGTGAAACTTTCAAAAGATCATTACAGAAATAAAGTGTCCCGAAGTAAAATTATGTATCAGCAACTAAGTGACTGATTTTAGAGAGTAGATTTTTTTTCATTTGATTTGTCTTTCTATTTAGTATTGATAAAATAAACAAATTGTACTTATATAATAAATTAAAAAATATAAATAAAATATAATTAAAAAATTAACAATTAATTTTTAATAAAATTTTATAATTAAAAAAAGTTTAAAGTTTATGTGCTTAGTTGTTGATAAATAAATACACAAAAGTAAGACATAATCAATATTCTATACGTTGATTGATACTTTGTTACGATAAAAGAAAAATCTCTCATTAAAGTTGAGTCAAAGGAACGCCACAATCAGAAATCGCAAAACAAGTAATTATGAAAGTTAAGCACTTTTAACTGCGATATGTTACGATGAAAGAAGAAAAAAAGACATTTTTATTATTTCTCCTTACATTTGTTTTTTTACATAATACAAGCAAGAAATAAATATTAAATAGAAATAAGTTGTCAGTCAGTGGAACATGAGTCTTTCGCGCATCCTGTCGTTTACAGACAATCGCGCAAACTAAGTTAAATAATTCAATATAATTTATGACTACAATGTCACAGTTTTTTGTATTACATAAACATTTCTTTTATTTGTTTAATTTAAATAGAACAAAGTATCTACATTTTCCAAAAATTTGCTTTTTAGATTTTTTTTATCTAAGCCACATGATTTCATTCAAAACAAATTCCCAAACTATTGAATTATTAAAGTCCAAACAACTGAATAAAACAACGTTACTTTGAAATGGCATATCCAACTTGACAACTGAAAAAGTGGAAGAAAATTAATCATGAATCAAAGTACACATTTATATTTTATTTCTTTGATTACAATTTTAATCCATGTTTCTGATTTAATTTCACGATAATCTTTTAGCTTAATCTGTGAAATGGCAAATAGTCAAAAGAAGAAGAAATTGTATGAAAAAAAATGGAAGAATAAAAATCCAAATCAGATAAAGAAAGAAGAAAACGGAAGTTGCCAGTCCGCAAGGTGATCGAAGTCGAATGCGAGTCGCGTCGCGCGATTGTTCGTCTTTCGCACGTTTCAAAGTAGTGCCTGCCAATCTCCTTAACCCAGATATCCAGACGGGAGCAACAAGGACGATTAAGTGCCTGCGATGCGTACTTCAAACGGTCCTTATGTCTTTCTTAATAAAACACGGACTTTAACTGTTGTCTTGTTTAACAATTTTTTTCTCGTTCATCGTCTTTTTTTCGAAATTTCTTTATGAGATCTAAAATAAAAATGTATTTTTAAAGTACAATTTTTATTATACAATGTCTATTATACAATTCTGATTTTTTGTACGAATAAATAAGATATAATACATCATTATTATTTATGACGTTTTTTGCGACTTTTTAATCCTTTCATGACAAACCATAATTTCATTATGATTGTATATGCGAAATAAATTTGATTCCCGCAAAGACAAGCAATAATTAAACACGCCGTTATATAATTAAAAACATCTTAAAAATAAATGTAAAAAATAATTTATCTTACAATCGAATATCACACAAATGGTCCAAAAATAATTTTTATGATCATTTTTGACGGTTTAGAATACATTTTAGAATAAATAAAAAAATTCAAATTCGAAGTATTACTGGCCATAAATTATTTTTGAGTTTAACATAATAAAGTGATGTCTCCATTTTCGGCGCCGAGTAACAAAAGTCTGTTAAGAGGTAACACAGCCATTGTCATGACAAGTCCTTTAAATACGTCCGAACGAAGTTTTGTTAATGAGAAGGATGCGGAATTGTCGATGGCAGTGTGAACTCCGATTCGGTTTGCCGTGGTAACCGAAACAAGCTGTTGTTCATACACAGTCATACAGCGAACCGGTCCAGTGATTCCTCTGTAATTCATAAGTATTTGTGTTAGAATTAGTACTAATGTTTTTGTTGCATATGATTATTGTATTGTATTCGATGTTCGGAATACAAAGGAATTCGGAAAAATGTTGAGAGTTAAAATGCAAATTAAACAATTTCTTTTTAATTTGCAAATTAAAAGTAATAAGTAGAATCATAGATTCTTAAAATGATGAAAGTTATTTTTCAAATAGATTTCATTAAATTAATGTTATTAAATAATGTATAACGTTGTACTTATTATTTAAAAAGTATAATATGTCAAAGAGTACGTGAATTTAGAAAATTAGCACTCTGCTTTTATATAAAGATAATTTTCATTGTCATTCAAGCTGAATATTGTGAAATATTGTTTTAATTAATTTACTTATTGCTCATCAGAGACTAATAATAATTAAAAATGCATGCCTTTGATATTCAGTATAATACATTTTTCGGTGAAACTAATGATTAAATTATCATACAGTATCGATAAAAGTTAAAAGTTAAAACTAAAATTGTACTATCGTCTATTAAAGACATAATGTATACATAATATTAAATGTAATCATAAGCTATTTTTTAAATTGTATATTGTAATATTAATGTAAAAAATATATTATAAATAAAATTTATGAATAAAATATATTATATTGTTTATATATTTTATTCAAAATTAAATTTATAGGAAACTCTGTAATTTATAAGCAAAATTATATATATTTCGGCTTTTTGAACCTGTAACTTGCATAGAAATTGTCGACACCTACGTAAGTTCTTAACTAAGTTTCAGACAACTGATTTATAGATTGTTACTATAAATAGATAAGACACATTTTTTTTATAATTACGATAAAAAATACTCTAATTTGTTTGAAAATATTAAGCTTTTAAGATTCTAAAACATTTAAGCACTATTAATGTCAAACGTGTAAGTCGGTAAGACTATAAAACTATATAATACTTTAAGATTTTAAGACTTTAAGATAATTAAATTTCAAATGTTTCAGATGCATATATAAGATGATTAATTTTTTTTCTGCAGAAATTAAAAAAAAATGTTTTGAATGTGTACAAAAACTATATTTTCTTAAAATACCTTGAAAGGTAAAAATATATTAAATTATTTTTGTATTTTGTTAGTTGAATAGAATATACTTTATAATTTTAATCACTTAATGTTACATTTGTAGAGATATTTATTTTTTTGTATTTAATTAAATAATATTAATAATAATAATCTTTTAGTCACTTATTTACAGTCATTCTCTATAAATTATATGTTACTAATATCAACAATCATAAAAAATAATAATCATTATTTTAAACACTACTGCAATAAATATTTCACTACAATTATATAATCTTAATTGTGTATACAAACTTCATGTGAAATTTGAGTTTTCCATCCACTGCGCTCCAAACTGCAATTGTTTCATCTAACGATGAACTGATAACAGTAGTGTCGTCTACCGCTGCTAGTTGAAGAATCTGAAACACGGTATTTAAAATGCAAATTAAAAAAAGAAAAACACATCTTTTATCATTTCTATTCGTTATAATCTTAAGTAATTTATAATTGCAGATTTTCTCAACATCTTAAATATTCAGACTTTCAAATATTTAAAAAATTAAATTATAAAATAATTTAACAATTTAAAAATGTTCTTAACTACATATATATATTATATATACATACTTCATATTCATGACCTTTCCAAGAAGCAATAATTAAGCCCGTTCTAATATCAAGAATCGTGAGAAATCCTGAACCCTGTCCAAGTACCACCCAATTTCCACTAGGTGCCACAGCAATACACCTAATAATACCAGTAGGATTCATAGAGACCTAAAAAAGTATATAAAATGATTGATAATTATTATGTAATAATTTACTTTAATGATGAATTATCTTCTCTAATCTTCTACCTTCATTTCATTAACATATTGGAATGTCCTGCAGTCTATAACTCTAAGCGTAATGTCAGTCGTAGCCGCTAAAATAGATGTAGATGGTGCTGGACTGGCGGTTATAACATTCACCGGAACCGGGTGTGGACTTTCTGGACAACCCACAAGCGAACCCATAAATGGATCCCAACAATGGATGCCACCATCACATGTTACTGCGTACCTCAAAGATTCCAAAAATGTCAAAGATAGTACAGACTTTTTGTGACCAGTATAAGTATATTGGCAAGAGGAAACTGTTCTTCCATCTCCCTAAAATATATACAAATTTCAACCAGTTGAACGTAAAGTCCAAAATATACAAAATTTGGTTTTCATTAATTGTTTTAAAAAAGTAAATTACATTACCTTACTTCTTAAACTCCACAATTTAACGGTTCTATCACGCGAACCACTCATGAAACTATTTTCATTATCTAAAACAAACAAACTTCGTATACTGCCTTTGTGGCCAGCAAAGGCTTGCAATTTAATTTGCTTTATATTTAAAGTCGTGTCTTTTTCCGAACGACCAATCTCGTGTTCCCAATATGCCAGCCAATTTCCACGCAACTGTCGTCCAGCGGGAGATGAAATGCCCTCCGAAGTTATCGTTGAACGTTGAGTATGTGCATCCTTTATAGAAAAATGGTTCATTAATTTCATTTATAATAAAATTAATAATCAATTGTAATCATTTAAATCATTTATAATTTAATTTAACTCACTAAAACTTCTATTCGATTTCCAGTCACAGATATATTTCCAAAACTGCCGGCTCCTTTTTGAATAATATCCGTCGATTCATTGACATCGACTGCTGATTGAAATGTGGTCAAATAATGATCTTCTATAAACCAAAAAATATATCAATATATGTATTTGTTTATTATTAGAATTGTTACCATTCAAGCAATAATATATAAAAGTTACCAGCACTAGGTAAAGACAAATGTCTTCCTTGTTCATACTCTTGGCACAAAATTCGAATGAGGCAATGATTTTTGAGTATTTCATTCATATCAGATTCTCCTAAAATTCGATAAAATAATACGTAAGCTGTGTGCGCCAGATGCTCTGTAAACACTGCTTTTAACTCTTCAAAAGCCTGTAAGGAAATTGTTAAATTATTAACAAAATTAAAAAATTCAAACGTAATATAATAATATCTATTTTCATCATAATTAACTTTATACCTTATTTCTTTGTATTCCCAAAGTTTCATCATCTTCATTAACTGGAGGCGAATAAGAATCCGCAACTGCAGTATTTATCGCATTTTTAACTTTGGATTTAGTTATTATCAATACCCTAAAATCAATTTAACATTTTTAAAATTAATATTACGATTATAAAATAAAAAAAATCTTGTACACCAAAATTATACTTGGAATCATCTTCTCGTTTGATGTATATTGGCCTTCCTTTATTATCGCTATCGTCTTCGTTAAAATCAAAGACCTTATCAAAAGCCAAGAAAAATCGTTGAATTGGAACGGCGAGATGACTTTTTGTCATAACACTTCCTAGTCGAATGCTCAAAATTGCAAGTGCTTCTAAAAATTTGTCAGCCAATGCAGTCCTTGCAACTACGCCACTTGGATAAGTGTATCTTGTTGTTGAAAGTATTCTCACTGATGGATTCAGGATGGATTTTACAATTTCCTGTAATATCATTTTCCAATTTAAGATTAATTCGCATATTTTGAAATTTAAGACACAAGATTTTAAAGGAACATTGCAAAAAATTGTTCTAATTGTATAAAATATTCCTTTAACTTTCATGCTACATAAATTAAAATAATAATATAATTACATATAAAACATCCATCAAAGTAGCGTCGCTGAGACACGGAATAACATTAATCAAAAGTGCCAAACAAGAGACAAGTCCGCCTTCGAGATTCAAAGTTAGTTTTCCTTTACAAAGTGCCAACAACTCAGCAACGTGAGGAAAATACTGTCGTACAATTATCTGCTCTCCATATAATCCTACAAATAAAAATCAATCATGTCATGAAAAACTATAATCCAAAAGTTATAATTTGCATTATCAAATTTATTATTATCATCATTTTGTTCAAATTCTAACCGACAATCGAGATGAGACACTCAAGCACTTTAGCAGCATTAACATCTCCGTAGAGGACATTTTTGCTCCAAAAATGACCGCCATATTTTTCCTCCTCGTTGTCAATCGTTGTCATACTGTCAATTCCGGCGTAGCATAGTGACAACATGCGCAATAAATTTCTTGACAAATAACGTGCTGTCAAAACTGGTCCCAATCTGTGAGATAACCAAATTGCCGACTCGGCACTCATTTCGGAAACTTTGCATTCATTACGTGTGACTTTACGAGAACTTTTGTCGATAATTCGTAAGTTACTAGTTTCTTCATCCTCGCCAGACTTTTCCTCGTCATCTAACGTAACTTGGGTCTCAACATCGCCGCCATCGAGACTGTACGGCATGTCTTCGCTGGACGTTTTGCTGCCGACATTACAATCGATGCTGCTTAAATCGGCCATTGACTTTTCCAAACGTTTTGGAATTAAAATGACCGGCGATTTGACACTTGGCGAGCTTAATTTGACGTTGTCGTCCAATAAAATATCATCGCTCAAGTTGAGATTCAATTCCGCGTGAGATTCTGCGGTGGAACTGCTGGCATTTAAGCACTGTGGATTGTCTTCAGTTTCCATTGTAAAGATTTCTATAATAAAGTAAAAAAAAAGTAAAATTTGCATTGAGTATTATTTCATGATGATGATAACTTTTTGTAATACTAAAAAGATAGAAACCTTCGTCATTATAATTCGAAGTAACATTTTTAACATAATCTGCTTTTTGATTTGATAATAAAATATTTTGATCCGATTCTACGGATGAATCTTCGTCCAACGGAGAGAGGACATTTTCGCTTTCTCCACAACTTCCACTAAGATAGCATGTTCTGCAAGATAAATTAACTTAATTTAGAACTATTTTAATTTAAAAAATTAAGCTTATTTCATTTAATTTGTCAAATAAATCAATTATATTAATTAACATAGTCATATTGAATACTTTAAATTTCCCGTTCGGTGCATGTTCGTGGCCGAAGGACTGTTGATATAATCCTTATATCCCCCGACAGCTTCTACCAATGGTGTTATAAAATTGTCCAAAAATCTCTTCAGTCCCAATCTCACGATTAGCTTCAGCAAAAACGTTCTATGATACAATCTCATGGTTTTGAACTTAGCTAATGATCCTGATAAAAAGCTATCGGTAACCGGCCAATTATCCATCACTGATCCGTTTTCATACAAATTTAATATTGGCTGCAAAAATATATCGACGGAATCTTTTGGTCCCAAAGCTCTGAAAGTAATAAATATAATTTGTTTAATCCTTGAATGTATAATTATTCAGATTTGTTATTAAAATTTTATAGATGTTTACCTAGCAATTGGATCAAACAAATACCAAGCTGTTAAAACCGCACTATACGGTTCCTCGAGAATTTGTCGAACATGGGGAACAATTAGCTGCAAACTCGTATTAACTGTTTTCACCAACTTGTCCAATTGTCTTGCAATGGCCTTCACTTTGCACTCGCTAATTTTGCACAAAAACATCAATCGAGTCTTGTGCAAAGCTTCATTGCATTCATAAGCTTGTGTAACAAAATTCAGTTCGCGAACCAGATGATCATATTCCTGAATCATCTCGATGATTTGAAATATGTGACGCGAGTAACTGGTGAAGGGAAAGAGATTTGCACATAATACGGGCTGAAGAAATTGATGAGCAGACGGTGGAGGGAGACCCATGTGAGTTATCGTGGGATATCGAAAGCAAGGATCGACACTGGTGTTATCTGCAATTTCAATATTGTAACTTTTTGGCAAACAGTCCGTTTGAAGTAGTAAAGTTATTGCACTTTTCACGCAACGGGGAATTGCTTCTGGACTGCTTTTTGTGATATTTAAACAAATGTTTAAGCGGTTTTGAAAATTCATCTGAAAAATTAAAATTTAATATCGATAAATAATTTGTTGCTTTATAAATTGATACTTTTTTTAGGGACAATACTTCTTATTACCGTCGCCATATTCCAGCTAGCTCGAAATTTGTTTGGCAAAAATATTTCAAGCATCAAACAGCCCAAGATTTGTTGTTCCTTAATTCTTCCGCTCGCGACAATTTGTTTCAGATTCTTGTTTGTGCCCTGAAAGGTCATCTTTGGTCGATAAATTTGATGACTAATTTTGTTCATAAACGCATGCGTCATCTCAACTTGAATTAATGCTGATGCCGGATTAAAATCCTTTGGCAGAATTATTGGACCGAAATTTTTTTCAACCTTGGCGGTTTCTTCAGCGGCAAGTAAGGATCCCCGAGATCGACTTAAAAATCGACTCAATGCTAGGGGAGATGATTTTGTTGGATTTGATAAAGTTGCGGGTGATTCTTCCTCGTCTTCCTCCTCTTCGGTGTTGGAAATTCGATCTTCTTCGTCAATTTCTGCTTGCTTTTCGATTTCTTTAAAACAAAATTAAAAAGTACATTATATATAATTGTTATACATATTTTATTTTTATTTCAAGGAAAATTGCAGAAATAATTGTTAATACTTTTTCCTTCATTGTGACGACGATGTCGTGGAGGAAATTTACTCCAATAGGGAGATGGAACAATTTTTTGCGGATGTGGCTGAGTGAATAATTGTACGACGCCGGAATTTGTTAAACTTGTGTGATTGTCCACCAGATGACGACATACATTTTTCGATTTTATTGCCGCAGATCCTGATAATCTACAATTCAATAATAATCAATTCAATAATCTAATATGATAATGTTTTTGATTAATAATTTGAACTTAATTTACTTGTATCCAAAAGTCAAATCGATCCAGTGATGTAATCTTTCGGAAACGTAAATGCTTTCCAAAGCTTCTCGATGCTTTTCAATAAAATCTTCTGGAGATGTTGCCCATGCGGGAATTTCTAAATCCGGCATATCTTCATGAATAGACTGAAATTATATAAAAAACATTTATGATAATTTTTATATAGTACTTTTTTAAACTTTTTTTTCTTACTTTTCTAGGAGAAAAGTAAGCAATACGCACTTTAAAAACATTTGGATCGATGAAAAATTGCGGAATACATTCATCCGGACTCCAATCGTAAAGCCTCTGTATAGATCCTGGATATTCACACGGAACCCATAATGGTCTTACGTGTTTACACAGAACAGATTTGGAAAAACGACGAGACAGATAAACATAATATGTTATTTCTGAAAGTACATCTGAAACATGATGACCAACCTAAAAGTCAAAAATAGTTAAACAATTGATCAAAACATATTTAAATGAATGTCAAAATTTGAGTTTAATTATATTTACTTCTGTTGTTTGCGAATCAAACGTAAGATCCAACTGTCTGTCTCCTTTATTGAGTCGATATTTCGATTTTGTTAAATCTCGCCAATTGCTTCCACATCTTGTTGTAAAATCGGTGATCCACGGCATCACGTGATGACAACTTGGATCATTAAATCTTCGTCCGGCTAAGTTATTTAGCGCAGTCAGATAATCAAAATTACTAATATTTCCATGAATCCACATCTCACAGAGATTTTCAATATTCTCGTTCAATCCAAATAACGGATTGTATGGAACGTTACTATTTGCGGATTTAAATGTTTCTTTGCCTTTCGATGACCTATCAGACTCCAAATCAGGCCATAAATATATATTGTCGTACAAATTTGGCAAAACCTGTATAAATACTTTTATTTAATACAATGTTTAACACTAATTTTTAAATTATTAATTTGTTCATAAAATTTGAATAATTTGTCAACCTGAATTGTTAAGTTATCCATGATTAAAATATCATTAAGATTAATCTCTCCTAAAACTAAACCCAAGTCATGAAGATCACGTGATAAACGTAGAAGTTGATATATAAGAAATAATGGTTTTGTGTAAGACGAGGACAATATTGCTGGACTATATGAAACGCATCTGAAAGAATATAAGAAATCTTAAATTATTATTTTCAACTATTATATAACTTATAACTATTATAAGTTTATAAATATAAATAAATAAATATTGATTTACAATTTTTTTAATGATTCAATATTAAGTTCTGATTTAATAATCTAATTTATATAATTTAATTAAATTTCAAAAAGGCTTACTCTCGCAGAGAATATTTTGCAGTTTGCTCATAAAGTACATAGAAATTAGTCGAGGTTTCAACGGTGAGCAAAGCGGGTAACAAATTACAGTGTGCCTGATCCATCGAGCCTGATTTAATTTGTGTTACATGTCCATCTTGCATTTGGACCACATTGCAACCGTATAATCTTGCGAGTACTTCCTGCATTACTTCTACGTCGGTGATAATTCCATTAATATTACTGTGCTCTTTTTGTTCGGTAAAATGCCATGGACCTACAAAAGTATCCTTCTAATTAATTTGCACTTAAATATTGTTAATGAAAATTAATTTTACAATTAAACTAAATTAATATTTGCTCTTATTAATCATTTTTAATTAATTTATTATGTTTTTTTTATTTGTGTGATTTAATATAAAAAGAGAAAAAAATGGTTTTTACTCACTGTAATATTTTTTATACGATTCCTTCCATAAATTTCGATAATTTGTCTCGGAAACGTAGTGTAACATTTGTGCAAACGTAAGTTCCGTCTGCACTTTGGAATGCACAGTTTGCCTGCCTCGCGGCAATGGAATTGCATTTTTTTTATATTTCTGATATACCTAAAAATATATATATACATTATAAAAATATAATATAATAATATAATAAGAATATAATGATAATCATAATGATAATTATAAAATATAATAATACATTTCTAAATATAAAAATATAATATGATACCTTGATATAAATTTTCAGCCAATTATGTCCCAATTCTTCATTCGACGGTTGAGCAGCTATCTCCTCGGCAGACAATCTGTCATGAACAACAAACTGAACGGCTCCAACTGTCAACAAATTTGACAGCCAGGTTCGACAGACTGTCGCACAAATTCGACCGTCAACAAATTGTAAATATTTCGATGGTATTTGCAGTTCTTTTTCAACTTGTTCCATATTGGGATTTTCTTTTTACAAACAATTAAATTCACTTGATCACATGTTTATTATTGTTATTGTTGTTAATTTTTTTTAATACAAGACAATTGCAGTAAAATATGTCACTGTGTCGTCATATATACAATAAAACTGAATGTAATTGAATAATTATGTAATAAGTATATTATTTGAATTTGTTGTTAACTAATTACTACAGATTAGTAGATGTTTTGTTATGACAAGCAATTACATGATTTCGTTAGGTTGTGTTTGATGTAAGTGTAAGCTTTGTTGTCGTTGCTGTTGTTAATTCTTGTGGGTAAAATTGGTTTCTAGATTATTGGCAGTGGAGAAATACTGTCAATGAGGAAGGGATTAATAAGACTGATTCATGATCAAGTATTTGACATATGAATATTTTTTATTGAATATATTTACAATGAGTGTTTGATCATTTAATTGATAAAATTTGTTTCGTAATTTTTATTTTTTATCGAAATAATTTTATATAATAATATAAATTAAATATGGGAAATTATTATTAACATATCTTTTAATTTAAATTTAATTTCATATAGTCACTCGAATATTGATTATTTTACAAAAGAAAATTTATATTTTATCACGGATGCATGTTTATGCACATTTAATAGAAAAAGTTTGAATTATTATAAATATTCAAAATTATTACTTGTATACAAAAATTTGTTTAAAGATGAAATTTTGAACATTTAATTTTTCACGTTCGAGATTACGCAGTTTATTGTAAAATACTATGCTGAAGAATACAATATGCTGTTTCATTTTTTATCAAATTAACATTTCTAATTGATAGTGCCAAGAAAATAATTTTTGTTAATCTTATCATATATGTTTAATACTGATTCAAATATGCCAAAAACATATACACTTTTCTTTTATATTTTATTTCAACAGCAGTGCATTTGTTGTAACACGTCGTTGATATTGTTTTTAATTAATTAATATTGTTTTTGTATAAAAATGACTCATTTTCATTGGATTTGCTTCGTTCTTATTATACATAATAATGTTGAAACGAGTAAGTTATTTAAAATAAAATTATTTATTTAATTATATAATTATACATTTTTAATACTTGCCTTTAAAACAGCTTATTTCTCATCTATGTTCAAGTTAGAATTTACGCATGCGCATATACTAATTAGTGAATGCGGCGCATGCGCATATATTAATTAGTGTATGCGGCGCATGCGCACGAGGTTGCTCTCCTAAACGCGAGGGAGAGAAGCGCCCTCTAAGAAAAATAAAATGTTTCTCTCCCTGCAAAAAGTACGATCAATAGCAATTCAACCTCGTGCGCATGTGCACTTGACGATAATACTCGCGCATGCGCAGTTTCCATTTGACGTAAACTGCGCATGCGCGAGTGTTCGTTCCCTGAAATAGATTATTTTCAACATACAAAAAAATGAGAAATACATAATTTTTAATACATACTCGTCCATAATCGCCAACTTTGTGCACTAGTTACGTAATATACTAATAATTAATTAAATTTAAGAAAAATAATTAACTAATATTTTTAGTTCAAGGAGATTGCAGGGTGAATACAAATAAACTAATAGACAAATCGCCATTGATTTTGAATGAAGATAAACAGTTTATTTATCCAACTCACAATAGTATCTTACAATTCAGACAGGCTGAAAATTACACATTCGTTTGTCCAGGAAAAATGTTACAAGAAAATAGTTTTGAAAATCCGACACTTCGAGACTGGTTCACTTATGGAAGTTGTATTGAAAATCAATTAATGCATGTAGTGGGTCAAAATGAACCGTGTAATATCGCTAATATGTCATGTGAAGTTACACCGCAACATACAGTAAAAGAGTTATCGCCCTCAGAAATTATGCCAACTTGTTCTATGAATGGATACACTTATTTGGCAACAGGCTTTCACATACCGGACAATCATTTTCTGCAAATCGTTGAAATTTGTTACGATGAACACAAAAGTAGGCCCATCCTTGCGTTCAATGAAATCCATCCAGCCGTCAAATTTAGGCAAAGATATCCGCTTAAGCGACTCAAGTTTTCGAAGAAAAAAACGCACAAGGACTTGGGTGATGCATACATACGACATTCCCAAAAAATGGTATTTGAGAATCAATTTGGGGATCGACAGGAGTATATTAAATATGACGGTGGGTTTATAGAATCAACTCGAAAACTTGTTCCGACATTACAGATTTCTTAAATTAAAATTAAATGAAAAAATTACATTTAAAGGCCAGAACGCCATTTTCTCACTCTTTTTACACATTTTGATTTATATAATATGTGATTTAAAATATTATTTAAAATATATGATTTTTTTTTTTGATAAAATAAAATATTTTTATTAATTAAAATTATCATTATTAAGTTGAACGTCCCCTTAAAATCTTTTTCTGTAATTACGAAAAGGTGATCTTTTTTTATAATATTTTTTGAAAATTATTGATAATAAAAATATACTAACTTTACAAAGTTGCAAAATGTTGTCATTAATTTCATTGAAAAGAATACAGTTTCACGAATATTTTGATGTAAAGTAATACATTTTATAATTAGTGAAAACAGTCTGTTCAAAATATTCATTGTAAAAATATCTTTAGAGAGTGTATACGTAATGTTAACTTAACATTTACATATACGGTAGAGCATTGTTTGTTTATTATATGTTGTATAAATGCCATGCCTAAACTAAAACAATTAAATAATAATTAAATAAAATTAGCGATAATTAAACTTATGTTCTACAACATGTTACAATATTAAAGAGATTTGTATTATGTTTTCATTATGGCTTCAGATTGTAACATAATATTACTATCACGCAAATATTCATACCTAAACATGCATGTTTGTTACACGTGTAAGCTTATTATACTTGATACATATATGTATATATGTGGCTCACGAAACAAAACATATTTCAACATATACGAAAAACTATATGTAAAATAGATAAAATATCTTTTCGGCAAAAAGTAAGATATTTTTAAATATATTTAAATATATTTGTTATAAAATATATGTCAAAATATGTGTAAAAATATATGCGAAAACATATTATAAGTTTATAAAAATATATTCAAAATATACTTTTGCATATATTTTCAAAATATAGTTTCCATAGTGAGGGATATATATATATATATCCGTGGCTGCCTGGAAAAACGAGGTATCATTTTTTAAAAATTGAGTTAAAAAACTCATTTTTGACATTCTTTTAACTTGACCTTCCATAATCCATATACAAATGATTAACGATTAATAAATTTATAATTTCTTTGGTTAGGATACGTATATCAGAATATAACATTTATTAATGACAATTGCACAATTAACATTATTATATGTATAAATTCGATATTTTATAATTATTTTTCAGTATCACAGAAGTAGATTTAATTAATAAAATCTAAAATAATTTCGAATTAATAAGAATTAATACACACTAGATATTTCTGCGCGCTGCGCGTGTTATATCTATTTTTTTATGTTTAATAAATACAATTAATAAGTTTATAAAAATTTTATATTAAGTTTATAAAAATATATTCAAAATATACTTTTGCTTCATCCTCCTATGAACTTTTTCATTATGAATGGATGGATAAATATGGATAAAATATTATTTTCTTAAACATTATTATATTAGATATAGTTACGTAAGGAAAAAAATGTATTTTATGACATTTTTAAACTATCAGTTTATAACAAACTTTTAGAATTATTCAAATTATTACCATACTGACTCATAATTCGAATAATTTTGGTACTTTGTCTAATATTGCGAAAATGAAAAACGAAAGTTTTTACCCTTACTTTACCCTCTAGTATAGTAATTTTTGAGAAAATGATTTTCTTAGGGTGCAAAAATTATTTGTTTAAAAAACGAAGTACAATCTGATGCTTCCTGTGTATACGGGGGGGGGGTTATTACACAACATTAGACATTATTTACAACACTATAAGATTAATTTTTTTATATGTAATTATTCTAAAAATTGCTAATCGTGGCTTGACTTTTAGTAGCACACTCGATATAATTATTTGTTTAATTTGAATAAAAATCTTACACATTTGAGATTTTCTCTCAAACATTGAAAATTATTCTTTCGAAAATGACTATATTAGATAATTAAGTGAGGATAAAAATCTATTTTCTTTAATTTTTACAATATCAGTTAAGAACCAAGTACTGCAATTATTCGAACTATTACCATAGTGTATAGTAATAATTCAAATAATTCTAATATTTTGTCTTTTATAAATATTGTAAAAATTACAGAAAATAGATTTTATCCTCACTTAACTATCTAGTATAATAATTTTCAAGAGAATAATTTTTTTTGTGGAATACTTTAATAATATAATGAATTACAACTTTTAATACATTGATTACTCTGTAAACACATACAGTGTTAATAATTCTTCAAAGCCATGTTTCAAATATTGCTTAATTTTCACCCACTTTTTGAATGTTTGAAATGAATATGCATAATTGGTCAATATATGTCTATAAACAAGTCAACTTTATAAAATAAAAAATAAACCATTCTTAAATTGTTTTTCTGTAAAAAATTTATTTTTACATAAAATATTATGTGAAACGATTAGTTTCTGTTAATACATAAATGTCACTTCACAATTAGAGAAGTAACATTACCTTTAATTACTTTCTTTATTAATTAAAATTGTAATGTAGAAATGTAATTTTTGGTTCAAATGGTGTGTACAAAAACTTTTATAAGTTATGTATATTAAAAAATAATTGATCATTTAAGTAATTCAAAAATTGGGTGAAAATTGGACAATTCGTCATACGCAGCTTTGGATTTTTATTAGGAAATTGAAAAATGATGTTAAATGACTAATTTGTTCTAATTAGTAATTACATTTAATTAAATTAGTAATCAAAGTAACAAAAATGTTTAATTAATAATAAACGTATTTTCAGGAGAAGAATTTAGTCTTGACAATCAGTATCTTGAGAGAGGCCAATTAGCACCACGCGAGGATTTCTACTATAATTCTCAACAGGAAGCAACACTTTATTACGTCAATGCGGTTCCACTTTGGAGAACCATTAATGCCGGCAACTGGAAAAAACTGGAAGAACACATCCGTCGTTTATCAATTAATACACGAACGACTTTACAAGTTTGGACTGGAGCGAAGAAAATTTTGAAATTTCACATCAATAACACATTACAAGAAGTTTACATCCAAAGTCAGCATGAAAATGCGAGCGAAACTTTTCATGTCAAAGTTCCGAAATTGTTACTCAAATTGGTATATGAACCTATCACACAACGAGCTGTAGTGTTTGTTGCAATTAATAATCCATTTTGGACTCGTAGTCCATCGGATATAGTGTGTACTGATGTTATAAAGTCTATTAATTGGACTCCAGATTTTCATTATGATAATAATTATCTTCACGGATTTGTCTATGCATGCTCGTATAAGGATGTTTTATTTAATTTTCATGCCTTTTTACCAACGTTAAGAGTTGTAGGTTTATTGGACAAAATACCTATAATAACATCTACTTTTTATTATACATAATGTAAAATATTATTATTAATTAATCATTATTAATTTTTCATTAAACATAAATATTACAAGAAGATGATTTAGATTTTATTTCTGTTCAATTTATCAAAAGTTAATTTCAAAATATTAAAATTATAAATATACATTTTTTAAGACGTGACTTTAAGTTTTAATTTATTATTAAGTTTACGTAATTATTATTAAAAAAGATTGTGTTGCAGAATAACGAATTTCTTTTTCGTTTTTATCAAATTAATTAACATTTTCATTCTTTGTAAATAAAACACTTTTTGTTTTCTTATCCGTTGAATAATTTTAATTACAATTTTTAAATTTCTATTTTTTATTTCCGATGATTAATAGTTAGTTAATTCTAAACAACCATTGATTTACTTATATATCTTATAACATCTTTACTATATATAGGAAAATGATTACATTTAATTGGATTTACTTGGTTATTTTTGTATATAATTTTCCAACATGTAAGTAATTTAAATATTTTTCGATATCATAATATTACTGTAAAAGTAAAAGCTAAGATAAAAACTAAGACTTCCTGCACACTCAGAAGTTTGCACGAAATCTTACATTTTATCATTTACATCATTTTCTCAGAGATTTTGAAGTTATAAAAAAAAGGATTAATATATTTAAGTGTGTGTGTAATTAAAAAAATAGATTATTAATTGGTTTTAATTAATTTACATTGATATTTCAGATGAAGCAAATCAATGTTATGTTGATACAGATAAAGTTTCCAGAGAAGTAGAAGATAAGTGGCCATTGATGATAAATGACGATGGATCTTTTATTTACCCCCAAAATGACAAAGCCATTTTACGTTTTACGAATTCCAAGACATTCACATTTATTTGTCCAAGAAATAGAGCAGAATTGAATAATATAGAAACTCCGAAACTTGGAAACCCTTCATGGTTCGTTTCTGGAAAATGTCATAGTGCTGAAACAATGTATTTTCCAAGTGCCGATATGACATATGACATCGCTTACATGTCTTGTAGTTATACACCAAAGTCTACCATAAAAGAAATAAATCCACCAAAAGATCTCAAATTAACCGATAACAAAGATTACCGATATTTTGGATTAGGTTTCAACATGCCAAATAAATTTAGCAATCCTTTTAAATCAGTCGTAGAAGTCTGTTACGATGTAAGCATAAGTAGATCCATATTTGCATTCCACGTCATTCAACCAAGCATCAATCGTAGACAAAAATATCCCGATAATAAGACATTAAGTTTTTCCCACGAACGAACAAATTGGCATTTGCAATTTGCTTATGTACGAGATTTTCAACTAAAATTATTCCAGAATAGATTTGGACAAGACCAAACATATATTAAATTTAAGGGTGAGTACCAGTTTCAAGTGAAATATAGTATTAAGTACAAGAAAGTACATTTCTATATTATTGACACAGCAAACTGTTTATATATATATGTTTATATTTGGGATCGGGGAAGGAAAACACATTAATGCCCTAGGGCGGAAAAGATGACTTTACTGCTCTAAGGTGGAAAAGGCCACTTTATTGCTCTAGGGCGGAAAAGGCCACTTTACTAACCTAGGGCGAAAAAAGACACTTTACTGCCCTAGGGTGGAAAAGTCCATTTTACTAACCTAGGGCGAAAATAGTATATTTTTGCAATAGTAGTCACAAGGGAACAGAACATACTTACTTTAGCTTAACTTAATACAATATTAATTTCATTTTATGATAAACAGGGGAAATGGATGATCAGTATCTCGAGCGAGGCCACTTAGCACCACGAGCCGATTTCTACTACAATTCTCAACAGGAAGCAACATTTTTTTACGTTAATACAGCGCCAATGTGGAAAACTATTAACAGTGGCAACTGGGTTAAATTAGAATATGCTGTTCGTTGTCTTTCAATCAGTAAAAAACAACTTTTATACGTTTGGACTGGAGCAAAGAGAATCTTGCATTTTATACTAAACAAAACTCTAGTTCCAGTTTACATACAAAGTCGACATGAGAAAGCCGATAAAAGTTTTCATGTCAAAGTTCCGAAATATTTATTTAAATTAGTGTATGAACCCGAATCACAGCGGGCTGTTGTATTTATTACAATTAATAATCCATTTTGGGTTAAAAATAATCATGATTTATTGTGCACCAATGTCTTAGAATCGATCAGATGGAAACCGAATTTTGATTATCGTCATAAATATCTGCGAGGATTTGTCTTTGCTTGTACGTACAGTGACTTCAAAGATAAATTTAAATCGTTTTTGCCAAAGTTGCAAGTCAGAGGTTTGTTAACAGAAATATCTTAAAGCAAATTCAAAATATAGATACATATATTTAATAAGAGTATAGAAATTGTTTTTTCTTGTAAAATGTTGTATATTTATTCTTAAATGTAGAAAATTCAATAAAATAGAAGCTAAAAGTCATTATACGATTTTTAAACATTTAATTGACCAAATTTGTAATTAAAAATGTAACTAATTAAAATATTTTATATTTACCAAATAGACTTAAATTTAAACCGCAGTTATCAAAAAGACTTAATTTCCTTAAATTAAAATAATATTTATTTACAATAAAATTACAAAACAATAAATTAACGTGGAGGATCAATTAATTCCTCAGAATCTTCGTCAATTGATGGAATGTCCATGATAAACTGCGGTATCAGTGAACTATCTGATTTCAGAGAGTTATTATAATTTTCAGCCTCATTACGATTGTCATGACCACTTAACGCCACACTAAACTCCTTAGATCTATCTGCAATTACAAAATCCAATTAATTCCATCCTAAAGTTCCACACGCAAAATAAAAACCTAATAATGTTTATCAAAAGGTATGGTAAAGAGCAGATATGATTTCAGGCATTAATAATTTTACTATACCATTATTGGAAAAAAGTTGCGCAGTAGCCTATTGCGCATACTTTCAATTCTGCGCAGTGCTCATCTGCGCAAGTTTTTACCAATAATGGTATAGTAAAATTATTAATGCCTAAAATCATATCTTCTCTTTACCATACCTTTTGGTAAACATTATTAGGTTTTTATTTTGCGTACAATATCGTGACACACTAAATACTTGTTTACTTCCAACCAAACCTACTCACGTACTTGTATCATGATCTTCCTCATTCAAACGATTACTCGCCTCATGCAGAGTTCTGGCCGAACAATATGGCGTTCTTACTTCGCGCGTTTTGTTAAACAATGAATAATCAATTTCGAAACTTTGCTTCAGTTCAGAATAGTGAATCATAGTTTCAAACTGATGGCCCCACAAAATTTCCTGCGGCAAATAGCTTGATCTGGCTTGCGTCGGCTGTCCAGTTGACTCAATAGTACCCTCCAAAGTCACCACAATCTCAAATTTACTCGTGAGCATATCCTGCTGTGTCATATAATAAAATGGCGAAGACGAGTCGATCTTATGAACAATAGTCAACGGCCAAATAAACAGCAGATTATTGTTATACCCATCGGTGCCAACCGTCAACTCTTCCTGATTCATGTACAAATTCTCGCCCTCCTGAGTGACTTTTGTGGTGATTAACTGAGCTCGAATGGTCGCCGCAATGATGTGAGACTTTCTCATATCACCCACCCGAAACATCAGACAAAGTTCGCCATTTCGTATATTAACAATCGCATTTTTCGAGAACAACAGTGTCTGAGTTCGCTGCTTTGGACGGCTCATTTTGGCAAAAACCACCCCCGCCATTAGTGCCTGAATCATAACTCCAACCACACTTTGTAAGCACATCAGAACCACTGCTTCGGGACACTCTTCTGTCGTGTAACGACTACCATAACCAATCGTGTGTTGGGTTTCTATGGAGAATAGAAAGACGCTTGTGAAAGAGTAGATGTTTGCAATACAAGGCGTCCAATTGGTCTTCTCCTGCCAATTGGGTAAATGGTATTCGTCGAAGTCGCCATGATTGTACATGATTAGCCACCAGAAAGTTGCAAATCCTAGCCACGACAAGATAAAAGCTAAGGCAAAACATAAGAGAGTCCATCGCCATTGGCTGTCAACAAGGGTTGTGAAGATATCTTGCATATAACGATATGACTTGTTGGACATTTGAAACTTGATGGTATTGCATTCTCCACTTTTTAGAACTGCTCTTCTACGGGTTTTGTATTTGGAGCCGCGATGCAAGATCTTTCTGCAATTGGATTTAAATAGATGTATATTATTTGTGTTGCAATGATTGAGATTAGAAGACACTGTGGATCAATGACTATATTAATCAATGACTGTACCTTCGCAAAAATGGCGGATGAGAACTACTCGTTTCAGAGTCAATAATTGGCGACGTTCGAGAACTCAATAGATTATCACATTCACTTTTGCCTGATGAAGTTGTATCTTTTGACAAAGTCGATCGATCCTTGTCCATTATTTTGATATGTTTTAATCTGTTGATTTGTAGTGAATATTGGAACAGTGTTAAGTCAAGGTTTTCGCATAGTTATATCAATATTCAATTACAATTATTTTAAGTCAATCGTCAAAAGTCAGTAAAAACTTAACTCAATTGGAAATAATATTTATTGACATTTTTAATTTATATTTAATCTTAAACAGTTGTTCATAAGATTAGTGTATTTACTCACCACAGCGATATAGACTAGTTTAAAAATTGTTTTGATTGTTTATATGGCATCTTAATCTCATTGATTTCATATTCATCTCCATCTTACTTCATTACATAATAATATTTATAATTTAAATCACAGTTTCGTTGAATTCGTTGTTGTAAGGCACTGAAAAAGGCAAGATTTTACATATAAGAATATGTTGAACCATTTATTTATTTTTAACTGCGCACACAAAATAATCTGACGAAAGCAGATGAATAATGAAAATATTAACTATATGCGTTTTTTAAATGTAAAACGTACGTTGAACCTAAAAAAAATGAAATGACGCTATTCTATATTAAAAGTTTATCATGTTAATTCCAGTTCACTCTAGTTTCATTAGTGAAAAAAGTCATTAAAGATGGTTTTTCATTGAAATAAGAAAAAATCTGTCCATAATTTTAAGTTAATTTGAAGTTAATTTTAATATCGTAAATGAGATAGGTTATCCCTTTGAGTTTTTCACTGTCATCACTTTAGTTTTATCTTTTAAATTGATTCAAATGAAATGTTCCAACTTACAGTTTCATTACATATATCGCCATTGCCATCTAAAAATTGTTATCCCTTCCAACTTAATTGTTTTCTTTACAAACATGTTTGAATCAAATTTGTACAAATATTTCAAACACATGTAAATCACTAGCTTCACATATTAGTTTCGAAATGAACTGACTGAAAATTGATAAAATGTGCTATCTTGGTCAAGAATATATATTATCAGCATAAAGATAAATATTAAACTCCAAAGAAATTGACACTAATTCCTATTGCACGACAAATATAAGGGACCAACATTAAATAATAATTAGAAATAATTAAATCAAAATGAAATAAAAAATGCGTTTTTTTAATTGTGTTTTGTCTTGAAAAATGTATTATTTCAACTGCGCCGACTGTTTTTGATGTATTGCATACGGAGATTTATTTAATACTGATCTCGTTTATTTCATATAAGGCGTTTGAAATATTCCAGCTTATCTTACAATTTCTAGTTAGTTGTCCGACAGATAGACGACAAAGATAAGCTTTCGTCAATCATTTCAAACTGAATATCGTCTTAAAATAAAAATTATTTTAATGTGTTGATTTTATTGCTACTGTTGACACTCGAAATGAACTGTTATATCTTTTTACGATAAAGTAAAAAAATGTCTTGATATCAAAGACAGTCAAAAATGTTACACTATTGTTGGTCTTACATTACAAAAATTGCAGATTCAAATCAAACATACCTGATGAATATACACAAGTATACAAATTAATTAATTTATAAATAAGTTAAGATAATTATTTAAAAATCACTTTTTTATCACTCACAGCAAGTTATAATTCAAGTTTGCAGAAGTTAAAGTTCGATGCGAAGAATGAAAAATTGAACTTTTTGGTAAAATGAAAGAAAGCAAGTTAGTATGAAAACGGACAACAGTCGAATAAATGAGACAACTCATCGTCGTACAGAGGTAATCCGAAATCTATGGATCTTGCGGATGTCAGAGTGTGACTGATTTGATCGAGACGACGAAAAGACTGGATCTCTACCTCACGTGGAATATATATTTGACCTCTGTCACAAATTCAATGAGGAAAAATGTGTGAAGTGTATGAATTAATGCTTTAAATATGTACTACGAAGGTGTTACGATAATACAATCATTGACACAATGTTTTAAAATGGACACTTTAAATAGCACTGCGTCTATATAAAATAGTTGAATAGATTAAGTTTGTATATTTTTCGTTTTTATTTAAATTAATTAAGTTTTTTCCAATGGTGACAAATTATAGTAACTTTGAAAATATTTTTTTTTTCATATGAAAATGTAAATTTTTGAGAAAAATTGTTTAAATCATTTTTAAATATTTTTAACACATTTTTAAATATTTGTACATTGAATTTTATATAAATTAGTATACATTACAAATATATCAAGTACAGAAAACGAACTAAAATTTCATTTCCATGTTTTAAATTTATAAATAAAAAATTGCAATTAAAAAATTTGTTTCAATGGAAAATAATTTTTCATTTTTTTGAAAGTGCTCTTATAGTTTCTTGTTTGTTTAAGGAAAATGTGCCTAAAAAATTTACTTTAAGACAATAAACTGGCAGATAATTCTACAGACAGCAAACAAAATTATCTCTATTCTGGATCTACTTTGGATATTTTGTCTAAGATATATCCCATTCCTTATACAGATAAAATGTAGTCTTTTTTAAATTTGTTGGTGAAACAAAGTGACCACAGAAGTTGAAATTAAGAAGCTATACCAAAAAATAGGAAATATTTTATTTTTTAAAAATAATTGTACATTACTATATTCTTATTTTTCTTTTTTTTCTAAAAAAAGTAATGATTTCTTGAAACTTTAGAATAAATAAAAAAAACATCATATTTCAACAGAAAACAATTTAAACCCAAAATCGATTAAGAGAAATCTACGATTTTACGCAGTTTTGAAGATGAAATCAAAAATCATTTAAATTGATTTGCATATAACGTAGCTACTAACTTGTATCTAAAATGCTAATTTTTTTATATTTCAACATGACAAATCAATGCTTGAATTGAAATCACTTTTGATACGAACTTAGAAACGATTATAATCGACGAAATAAATCATTGTTCGCAGTGCAATAAATTATCCACCAAGTTTTGCACTAAATGAAGAAAAATTTTGTTGATCGTATTCCTTTTCAGTTGACATATTTAATATGTATGATAATTATATATGTATGAAGTCGGTTCCTACGTGCATTACATTATTCATGTAAATATAATTGTGCGTTAATCATTGCGTAATTATAACGCCAAAACAAAATTGATTCAAATGAATAAATTAATTGACTGGCTTAGAAAAATTTAGAAAAACTGTACCTTTTGTACAGAAAGCAAAAAAAAATTAACAAACATTAGGAAAAAAGAGACTTTAATATTTTGCAGGTTTCATTTTTCGTCAATTCAGAAAAGTATATTTTGTTTAATAGAATAATGGCATGGCACTTAAATAATTTTGTCAATTACAATTATGTGATTTATTACGTTACACAACTATGAATTAAATAGTTGCTATATATTTCCGTGAAATCGTGATCGCAAAAATAGAAGTTAAGCTACTTATCCGTTCTTTTTAATTCATTGAACCACATTACGTGACTTTTCAATTATAATGCAGCGAATAAAACAGAACAATTTTGTATCAAATCATTTTTTATCGATGCACATATGTATTTTCTTTTCATTTTTGATATCATAATCAAATGTACAAATAATAAAACATTAAACGTAGGTGCAAAATAGCACATATTCATCTCTACTTATATCATTGCTGTTTAGAAAAAAAAACGAATTTACAAACTTAATTATATTTGAATTTTAATATAGTGTTCGCGATTTAAATAATTAATAATCGAATAAATTTGCTATTGCTTTACATGTTGTTATTATGCTAATAAATGCATCGTGTAATACAATATAATGAGAGACGTTATATGATATGATAAATATACATATAAATACGAATGCTATGGAAAAATACAACTTATAGACATTATGTGTTACATTTATAAAAATGTCTATATTTCACTTTTTTCTAGAAGTTTTCAAGATGTAGAAAGTAACGTCTTTTCATCTTCGAGACACAATTTTTTGCATTTTAAATGTTAAAGATATGATTACTTTTTAGAAAAAAAAACGTTTTTTGGTCGATTTAAAAGTTCAATTTCTTTATTAATTGCGACTTTTTACAATTATTCCATTATGATTAATATTCCATGAATAATGTTTAATCTTCAAATTAGTTAACAGGTACTTTTTGTATAAATATTACAGTTAATTTCCAGATGATGCTACGGATAATAAAATTTATGATATACATCATAAATTTTGATCGATTTAATTGCATTACTTCTGCGAAAGGATTTATCCGGGTAAACTTGAATGCAGTTTTATTTCTTACTATAATACTTTGCAATTTTTTTGAATTTGATATTTCTTGCGATTTAAAATATAAGTAATATAAATATTGTGAATTATATGCATTTTTTAATGAAAAATTTTTAAAAAAGTAATAATACATAAAAAAACATAAAATTTTAGTTAAAAAAAGTTTGTTATTTAACTAAATAATTATTTCAGTTAAATTAAACAATGTTTGTTATTTGTTTATACAATTGTTAAATATGATATTCAATGTCACTTGTAAGCATGAAGATCAATTACAAATTGCGAGTCGGTACGCACAATTGCATCCAAGTTACTTTCTTTTGAATATTATTTACACGTGGTTTAAGAAAAACAAAAATGTAAAACTATATATTGAATGAACTAGTTTTATAGCCTACATCTTAATTAATAAAATTGCAAATATAGAAATTAAGTATTTCTACGGTTTTCTTTCTTAAATGTTATTTCGAGCAAAGTAAGTAAAAATAACTAAATTAAATTTATATCATACTATGCAAGAAAAATTATTCAATTTTTAAAATTTAATTATTTTGTAAATAAAAAATAAAATAATACTTGAAGTTATAACAAATAATATATTAATTATTAATATGAAATCGAATTTTAGTTTTTCAAATTAATTTTGTTGGTTTTTAAATTATTTAAAATTATTATTAACCCTAACGACCTCTACAGACGGAGATATATCCAAAATTATATATACTGGATATTATACTTAATGCCGCTTTTATATATATTAGATATATAATCCCCTATATTTTGTCTATATTTTCAAGCTCAAATACCTTGGATATATATCTTGAATACATATAAAATATAGATTTTATATCCTGTATATATATTTATATATATTGTCGTCCGTAAGGGGGAGGAGAATATATTCTGAAATACATGCAAAAATATATGTAAATATACACACATATATTTTTGGCAAAAAGTTATATATTTAAGATATACTTAATATATATTTCTGAAATATATTTGGGTAATTCTTTCTCAAAACGGCTAAAAAAATCGACCATCAAAAAGTACGTCGGTAAGTAGACATATTTGATAAATATATGCAAAAATATCTTTATATATAACTAATACATTTGAAATACATTTTTAACCATATATTTTAGTGGTATACATACATACAACATATATAACTTTATATATAAAGTTATATATGATGACATACATTTTGATATATATTTTTTTTGCAAACAGAATAATAATTAAATTTCATAAATTATAATAATGAAATGAAAGAAAAATGAATGTATTTATTGGAAAGTGTTTTCGTTCAATGTTAATTCAAGTTTAAATAAAATAGATTATTTAACAATCAATAATAAATGAATAAATTTTTTTGACCTTTTGAAAAAAATGTATTTGAATAAAATAATGAAAATGGCAAATATGACTTGTATACATAATTTTATATTGTACTTAGATACATCATTAGAAGTGTTGAACAATTGTTTAAATATCGTCATTTGTAGACGTAGACATTATTCACAAAATGACTTATGCACTAATATTATGTGTCATCGTTCGTCGCAGCAATGAAAAGATTTATTTACTTTTACCGCCGGAAAACGTGACGGAATTAAGAAAAAATATTGATGTATGATATCTTAAGAGACATTGTCGTATTGTTTAAATAATTTAAAAAATTACCACTATTTTGTTTCCTTTTTTTATTCTTTATTGTATTTCTTATGAACAATTTCTCAGATATTGCTTATTAAAATCAATTTTTGTCATAACAAATTGTAAACGTCATTTTAATTTACGATGATCATTATTCAGCAAAATAATTTCAACAGGCAAATTAAGAAAAAAAATGTATTTTTAATTACCATCTCAAAGAACGACTCTTAGAATGCGTAAGATAAACTTGAACACAAGTGTGCTAATTGATGTCAATTGAATTATTAAATAAATTCACACATGTTCATCATTACAATATATTAAATTATAAATATTTGCATTTTATCTTTTAGTATCGATTATATGAAAAATTTTTCTCCATTCAAAAGAAGAAAAGTTAGATAAAATATTTGTACGTTTTTAGTTAAAATTGTTAAAAAGTTTCTTTTAAAATAAATTTAATATTTTTCATAGAATTGTAAAATTATTTTTTAAATTATTATTATGTTTAATTTTTTTAACTACAAAAAGGTATGTATTTCTTCATTTGAACCTTTCTCTGAATAATTATCATATCAGAATATTTTCTTCAACTAATTCAATTTGCAAAAATGTGCAACTTTTAAACAATTAAGATAAATGTTAAAATTAACACTTTGGATTAATTTCTTTTTTTGAAAATTGAGAAAATCAAAAATGTGAACGCATAAATCATCATAAATTTTACTTGAAATACACTTAGTGCAAATAAAATGTACAAGTTTATCACCTTGTTTACAACTAATAATCTATGCAGCAGAAAGGAATATAAATCTCGCAAATTACGTGCCGGCGTATCAGCGAATTCCGCAACACTGAAAACGCTTTGCCACTTATGCCGATAGAAATATTCGTCACCTAATATCACCTTTTTTTTCGTCTTTTTGTGTGCTTATTATTTTTTTCTTCTTTCGTAAACTAAACCAACTGAAATAATAATGCGTGTATCAAATTGCCGATCAGCTGATCGAATTACAAAACGTGCTATTGCATTAATCTCTAAGCTGATTAACACTTTGTCTGGATTTTAATGACCGTGAAAACGCGGTTTTATTTTACTTCCGAATTGTTATCCAATCAGCAATATGTTTGTCGTAAGTAGTTAAGTGATTTTAATGGATGAAACATGAAATTTCCTGGGGAACACATTTTTATTCATGGAGATTTCAATGAATTGGAAGACATCGTAATTTTTTAACATCAATATAAAATCTACAAATGATAAAGTTTTTTTTAAAGTAAAAAGCAATTTAACTACATTCAATAAAAAACAATTAAAAAAAAAGTTTTGCATAAATTTATTTTATTATTTATTTTCTGAGATAATAAATAATAAAAATAATAAAACAAAGAATTTATAAGATGTTATAAAATCTTTCAGTTAACGTAATAAAATATATTTTTATTTAAAACAATTATTACAAAACAAAAATTTAGACCGGTCAAAGACTGTTCTTAAAATACTTTCTTTGAATTGAAACAAAAAATTTTACAAAATACTCATCGAATCACTCAAAATGAATGACAATGCAAAAAGCGAATTAAAATTGTAAAAAAGGTAATCACCAAAAAGTGCACTTAAATCCGACGATTTTATAAGCCAAGAGTATTTAAAAGGTTAAAAATTATATTCCGAAGATTGCAAATATGTACACATTTTGAACAATAAGTCGCACTTCACAATAAAAAGAAACAGAGATCGTCACCAATCGTCACTTTGTCATACACTTGTAATTATTGTTTTTGCTTTTTTTCCTATCTTCTTCTTCTTGTTCTGTTAACAGTGTAAAAAATGAAAAATTAAACGTCAAAAGAGTTGCGAAATAAAGCGCGCGTGTTACCTGTATTGTAACGGTCACCAATCGCAGCTAATAAAGAATCACAGTGGCTGAGATGAGAAGACTGTATAAACAAGTATATATATAATTTCCTTGATTCCTTCGCGATTGCTCAGTATGGCCTTCAATATGATTTTTAATATTTAAGATAATTCATTTTGTCCATTGTGTCTATCATTTTGGTTAAAGATTCATTTTTTCAGGGTGCATATTCACTTTTTCAAAAAGTTTTATTTTTGATTCTCTTTAAAAGTTAATATTTGATTTTTTCAAAAATTAGTTCAAACAGTACCAATGTCTGTTCAAACTGATAACAGCTAATGTTGGAGAGAAGGGATGAATTTCAGTACTGTATATATAATAAATGACGGCTGGACGTCAAGACAGGCCCTTTTACTTCAATTAATTAATTTAATTGAACTTAATATTTCGTTTTTTAATAAATAAATTGAATAATAATAAGAATAATAATAATAACACTCATAATAACAATAATAATATAATAATAAAATAATAATTTTCGCTTTTCGTTCAAACTTCGCGCTTTTTTTTGCAATTGATTCACCAAGGCTAACATTTGTTAATAATGTTATAACTTATGATAGCAATATAAAATTATCGATAAACAAATTGTTAATTATTTATTTGTAAAAAAGCTATATAAAATAATTTTGTTCACAAAAATAAGATTTTGAATTTAAGGGATACGCTTCATGCCTTGATACGTGTCTGTCCAAGCGTGCCAACTTGAAAACGATTAACTAGATGGCTTTACTGGTACAGTTGTTGATTATGTACAGACGTTGGTTGAGTACTGTAAAATTGAATTACAAGCAAACTGTAAAATTGAGTTTTTACAGTTCGCGATGGAAATTTTTGTTGAAAAGCCTATAAAATGATTCAAATTTAACCGCTGCCAGGTTAAATTTATTTTTAAATTTAATTAATAATTCCATTTAAATTTTGTTTAAAAGTAATTCCAGTTATTGCAATAAAATGTTACTAATAAATAAAGTAAATAAATAATTCCATATCTGAAAAGCATATTAAGGGTCAAAGAAGGGATTATAGGAGAAATTTTAGGAAAAAATATAAGATTTTAGGCGTAACAAAATTTTACTTTAAAATTTTTTATGAAAATAAACTTCGACACAGTAATCAATTGAGCGTTTTAAAATTTAAATATGCACTGTTTTATACAATGTTATAAATAAACGTATACAATTATGAGTTAATCTGTGAGTTAATTTTAACTTATACAAATTAACTTTTTTGTAAGATGAGATTCATTTAACTTATAACAAAAAGCCAATTTTTAATTTTTTGAAAGAAATCAACCATTCAATAAATAAGTATTTATTTTTTTTATTTGTTGTTTATTTTTTTTTCTTGAGATAAAGTTAACATACTTTAATTATCTATGTTCATTTTTTGAAGTTGCAAGAAAATGCGTCGAAGTTCACTTGTACGTGGTTTTTGTTTAAGTGTAAAAAGTTATCAGAGTTAGATGAGAATAATGAGAATGAAGATATTGCTATTATCTAAGGCGTTGTGTGTAGACTTTGTGAATACGTTTGAGAATAAATGATAAATGAGATCTGACAGAGTGCATTAATACTATGATTCAATTCATTGTGATCGTAAACGTTTAGTTCTGTAGTACTTTTTTCTTTTATTTATTTATTTTCTTTTGTTGAAAAACAAATGTCAATTATTGAATACTAATTTATTTTTGATATTTATTACATTTTTTATAAATAAACAAATAAAAAAAATGAAAATTCATTCCAATTTTTTAATTTTCTGAATTTTGATATTTTGGAAACAACTTATTTTTGTATTTTTTCACTTTGCATATGAAACTTCTAGAAAAACAATTGTCTGTTGAATTTAAAATTTGTTTGTACAAAAACCGAAAACACCTGTTTTCTCAATTGACAATGTACTATCAATCAGACAATCAATCAGCATAATTAGGTCATAAAGACGACCATGCAAATTTATTTTTAGGTCATTTGCGCTTAGAAGGTGTTTCGAATATTTAATATCAGTGAAGATACTGCAGATAAAAACATTCGAGAGAAGGGAAACTAACATGTATCCTTGAATTACTCCAGTTCTTATCATTATTCCAGACGAAAATGCATCGTTATTGCTCATTACGTTTAACTTTAATTCAAAAGTGTCACTGAACAAAAATGTGTTTATTTGACATTCATATAACATTTTAGAACATATATATCAAATTAAAAATTGTTATTTTAATTACTAATTAAATAAAAAAAAGCGTAAAAAGTGCATAAAAAATGTCTATGCACTTAAGTAAAAATATATATACATATATATATGTATATGCACAAGTTTGCAAACAAATAGAGCAAATTAAAGTTTAAATATGAAAAATATAAACATTGAATGACCTCATTATAATATGATTATTTGATAAAATGTATCAAGTTTTTATTTAATTAAATGAAATATTAAATGATTATATAATTACGTAATTGTATCGATGTAGTAATACGAATTGTATTCTAAATGTTTATTGCTTGATAAGATCGAAACACCAAGATTTCAGGAAAGATATTTAATGATATAACATTTTCTCACTTGATGCTAATTTTGGATTCGTAATTAACGATGACTGTAATTTATAATTAATTTTTCTTTTTTCACGTACAAATAAGATACTATTAATTTAATAATCAAATTAATATAAATTAATACATTTTGTCTTCATGGCATTTAAGTATTAAAAACTGCTATATTTTTACTTATTCTTATAATAAAATACCTTTTAAAAAATTAAACGTATTTTTAATATAATTAAAAAAATAATATATATGAAAAACAGAATTAATCAAAAAGATTCTGTATAACTACTTGATTCAATGACACAGCTATTCTAATTTGAAATTCAAAAACATTTATCTAATCTCAAAAATACTTCCGTGAATAAAGTAATGTTTTCTTCTTATTAAAATAATTAATGTAATTATATTCAAATTAAAAAGACATTTAAGGCTGGCACGCTAAGGTTGATACATCTGATCTAGACTGGTTGCATATCGTAGGGGTTACTTCTAGCGTAGCAGGAAGGAAGAAGACACGCAATTGGACGGTGGAAATAATCGTACACAGGAGTATTTTGAATACTGAAAAAATTTATTTGTAAAATAATTTACAATTTTTTTGATTTTGTGCAAATACATTTTAATGAAATTCATTCTGAATATGTAACTTAAATTACTCAGAACAAGTGTATTTTTTCTCCTTATTTAAATAATTTTCATTAATAATTAAAAGGAATCCTATACATAAACAAATTAAAAATATCCGAAATTTGATAAAGGTTGTAAGAAATGCAAATTATATTATATTATGAAAATCACCTAAATTTTTTTGAATGGAAATATAAATGGAAGGAAACTTTCTTCAAGTAGTTATGTTATTAGTTGAAAATTTACCAATCTTTCACTAATTTTTACTAATGATTGATTATATCTGCTAGAGCTTTCGATGTCGTGCACAATTTCTATGCAACCCGTTTGACTTCGTCCAGATGTAGAAGCGAATACATGATCAATTCTGTACTTCATCGTGCAGCGGCATACAAAAATACAAACTCCTCTTCTAAGATGAGTCCGTTGGTATTGTAAAGTCCACCCAGATGAAATGACGAGACTAGTGAATTATACTATATTAATTATATTCTAGTGATTAGGTAGCTCTCTTAAGTCGTACATTCTCGAATTATTCCTTGGATTAATTATTCACAGATCTGCAACATACAAGAAAATAATACTCAAACAATAACTCAAACAGCCCAACTCTGGGCCAGTATTAGCAATCAAAGGTCGGCAACCATTACTGGCCCAACACTGGCTATTTTTACGGCAGATTATTCTTTAAATAAGTCAAATAAAGCAACTCTGGCCCAGTCATGGTAGACAACAGAAGTATATTTTTCCATTTAGTTAATTGTATTTAAATGTATAATACGAAATTTCCTTTAAAAATTGCAATTATTTACAAATTATTGTAAAACTGGATTTGGTATGTTTATATATACTTAAATGATAATATGATAAATAAAAATTATTATAACTGATACGTATAATTATTTATGAGTCGTTATTAATTACTATTATTAATTACTAATTAATTAATATAATAATTTATTTATTACTTAATTAACTAATAAGCATTTTACTAAATTTATTTATATATTTGTATAGAATATCTTATTTTTATAGTAAATAATACAGTTGTTAAAATTAACGACTGATATTTTGTTAAATTGTTTAATTTTCTAAATTAATAATGGAAATGCCTATTTGCGTCACCTCATTATCAAAATATTTATTTTTAACTGTCGGTGCAACACTGGCCCGGTATTGGTTTCGGTATAACAAATTTATGAGAATGTGTTCATGTTATAAGTCGAGTATTTTTGAAGACGCCGTCGAGTAGGGGTAAAGTACGAGACCAGTAACCGCAAGAATTGGAATTCAATTCCCTACATCGGAGAATTAAAACAATAAAAATACACATTTTTAGTTAATTTAAAAATTAATAATAACCTTAAATAAAAAAACAATTAAGAACTAAAAATTTGATATGTCCCATTTTTTATTGTTAAAAGTTGAAAAATTAACTAAAATAAAAGCAGTACTGGTAGCCAGTACTGGCCCAACGTAATACGGTGTTTCGTTGCCAATATTGCGCCAACGATGAAATACGTCTTGTAATAAAATATAACTGAAATAAAAGAAAAGAAAGTAAAGTAAAATATAATAAAAATTCAATTATCAAAACGAAATCGAATTAAATTAAATTTGAAGAATTGAATTACCAAAATGAAAAATTTATTAAAAATAAAATATCATAAAACAATCAAACTGCAGAAAAGTCGCGCGCATATATCATATATATAGTATACATAAGATCCATAAATTTCGTTCCCAGATAATATACCGACAAAATGTTTCGGCTAAAATTGCCAGGAACATGCACAAGATGGCGATAAAGCATGCGCGTATTTGACGTCGATGGCAGAGTAAATGACCTTCGCGTGCCCGTCTCTTTAGTAGATTTTACATTTAAGCTAAGCCGCATCGCCGTACAACGTTGCGACGTCGGTACTGAATAGTACTGAATGAAGACATGCGCGCGATCGACGTCGAGCCTCGAAATCAAACAAATAACTCGGCACAAAGTAGCGTACGTTAGGCCGTCGCCGCAATTCCGCACCCAAATTTCAAGTGCAATTTCCAACAATCGACGAACCAAGAAGCGCAAACATTTGTGCGTGTGTGTGTGTGTTTTGTACGTGTGCTAAAGTGCAAATTTTTTGGTTTCCCATTAATACGAGGTGATAAGCCGCATACCAATATATACATATATACTTATATATGTATAAATATATATATACTTAAACATATATAGATCTATACATATATATATCTTTTCAATACATTTGCATATATATGTATATATATATATATAATACTGACAAGTGCTTCTTGTGCTTTGTACAGCTTTGCACATCCACATTGATGCGTCATCGAGACCAGCACTCGCATTAAGGATCCAAAATCCACCCGCAAAAACCAACGTTTTTGGTCGTCAGTATCTATACTTTAGCTAAACTTTAGCTTTTCTAATACTAATCATGATAAAATAGAATTATTTTAACATGATAATCAGAAATTTCTATCAGAAATTACTATATAACAAAGTTAATACGATAAATCGTTGAGGACAAAGTATCACAATTATTTGATTAATTATGCCATTACAATACATACAATTAAGCCATTACAATAGGGTATTGCAATAATTCAAATAAGTCTGATACTTTGTCCTCAATTAACATTGAAGAAAATGGTTGAAGATTTTATTATTTAGATTTGTTAGAATGAATTATTGAGTTTGAAAATTGGGTGATAATAATAATGGTAACGATATTTCCAAAGTGATCAAGTTTTACTTAATTAGACAATGTCAAAAATTGATTTTTGAAAGTAATTTATAAATTAATAAACGAAGGAAAATGAAATGTGCAAAATGAACTTTCAATAAAACAATGTTTAAGACTTTATTTCAGTCACATTTATTTTATTTGTATTATATATATATACATTTTGAATATTAATTTTGTACAAGAAAATAGTTATTTAGTATTATAAAAAGGGTGTATTTACGCCCAACATCGATATTCAATTACTATAATCATTTTAGCAAAAATTGCCAGTATACTTAAGATACCCAAGTTCATTTTCTACAATGTGTTTTCGTGTATTACCAGGGAAAAACTCGTTGCAAAATTGTCTAGCCGTAACTGAAAACTCTTTTGCCATGAATATACAAGATCTCATATGCGAATTTCCAATTTTGCATCTAAGATCTAAGCAAATGTCCGTGTATTACCGTATAACCCCTGTGGAATCAAATATATATATATATATATATATATATTTATGTGTTATTTCTTTGGTGCTTCTATATATAAAACATAAAAATTATATTTTTATATAAATATACATTAAATATATCAAATATAATTATTAATATATAATGTTTACTAAATTTTAGCCGCAAATATATTTATACATAGAAATATTTTTGAAATATATTTCCGTCCATGTTGGTACGGAAATTTCTTTTGAAAAAATTGTGCATTAAGGCTATCCGTTAAATTAGAAGTTTACAAAGACGATAAGGAAAGTTGCATTTTATATAGATATTCGATAATATAAAATATGTATATTATATAGATATAATATCGAGTGATTGAATGAACTTCGCGTGAATCATGCTTCACCTTAAACGGGAACTTGGTTATTCACGATAACGTCACATCAGTTTCTCCGAACTGAATGACACAATATCCCGCGGTTAGGGAAAACCTCCGTTTTCGATCTTTTCTCTGAAGTCGAAAGTAATTGAAACTGAAATAAGCAAGATTGCAGGCTTATATCTAGAAAGATGTATCACAGCGTGTCATTATGTTGAGTGTTAAACGCAAAATTTCTAATCGTTTGATCTCAAGTAGAGCCTGCTGATTTTCTTCGGTGTAATTGCTTTTCACAAAAGTTACTATCGTGATTCGGAAATTGGCCAATGTTAGATTAAAAAAAACATCGATTATCAACTGTCTAAGCAATTTTCCAGTAGGCTGATCAAGTTCAAAAGTGTACGTCTTCTGGACACAGCGATTACGATGGTTTATGTTTATAATAAGAAGAGAAAACAAACTGCATATTTTGTCTATAAAATCTGTTTGATCGTTCAAGTAATTTGTAGTAATACATATTATTAGTTCATAAACATGGAGTTAGTGACTCATCTTTTATAAGCTATATAGTACATATTCGTAATCGCAGCTTCACTTTCCATTGCTATATATAAGTATATTAGCTGAATCCTCGGGTTCATCTGGATGTTCATTGTAAAAAATCTCTATGACATAAATATGACATCTTCGTGACATCTTTAAACATCCCTATGACATCCCTATGACATTTTTGTGATATCTTTAGAAATCCCAATGACCTTATAACATCCCCATGAAGTCCTTATAACATCCCCATGAAGTCCTTATAACATCCCTATGAAATCCTTATGACATCCCTATGACATCCTTATGACATCCTTATGACATCCCTATGAAATCTTTATGACATCTTTATGGCATCTTTAGACATCCCTATGACATCCTTATGAAATCCTTATGACATCCCAGTGACATCCTTATGAACGAAATTGTTTATTTCTTGTTGTTTGGAAAAAATGCTAACAAATTAGAGAAACTGTAGAAAAATCTGCACAACCTTCAGCTTGAAAATAAATAAATGATGATATGAGAAATAAGTTGAACAATGATTTCAATTCGACTTGAGATCTCGGCGGAGATTAAAAAAGAACAAAAATGGCAAAAGCTGTCCGTATATAGCGAACGAAGAAAAAAAAAGGAATTGTCTTTTCCTTTTTCTTTGCAGCGCTGACGATTTCGCGTCTGAACGCTTGGAAATTTGAAACAAAAGTGTGGGGGCTTTGTGCATGTATTGGCGAGATAAAGGCCCTGCAAATTCTCTCGTACCCACGGGCAGCAGCTTACTCCTTCCACATTCCCAGTCACCATCTCCCACTTTATATTACACTTGTGACAAAAATAACTCTTTTCGCGCTATTTTGCCCTCACTCGGTCGGTAAATTCAACTAAAAATATGAATAGATGTGCATTTAGTTGAGATTCTAATTTACAAAATGTAATTAAGATAAGAAAATAGAGTTAAAACATAAAAAAATAATTTTATAAATTAGCTATTCGTTTAAATTAGAAGCAAATCAAACTTAAGAATCATGATTTTGTAAAAAGAAAAGACATTTTTAATAATAATTGCAAATAAAGTGAATAATGATGGTGATTATTTTTAAGAATTGTGAAAGCAAATTTGCGAAAAATTGCTAATTGGAAAAGCAGGCGGACTCAATGGAAGGAATTAGCAGCATATAAAGAGCCTTTCTGGTGCTCGTGTCCAATCCATTTGTTGTTAGAAAATCATTTTCAACCTACAGCTTTTCTCAATGACCTAGATGTAACCATTTTGCCAATCTGGCGCAACAACAATATGATTTGTCAATCTATTCATTTGAATTTTCGAGACAACCAACTTTACGCATGAGTAAAAGGTAACTGCCTTTTTATTAGAGTTTTCGACACTTTTCAAGTGTCGACTTTAACTTGAATGACATTTTTTCTGATTTTCAAATTTATAATTAAGACTATGTAAATGTAACATTAAGACAAGGATTATTTTAACGATTTCAATTTTTTCAGTTTCTTTATAATTATGTAAATGGAATCATCATAGTCAATTAAACAATCATCCTTATAATTATATAAATTTTGAATATACGTTTATAAAAAAGAAGTTTTTGTGTTAGAGTTTCAACGGGTTTTCTTAGGGATGCCATAGGGTTGTCCTAGGGATAACATAAGATGCCACATGATATCATAAAATATCATAGGATGTCATAGGGATGTCCAGGGATATTATAAGATGCCATACGATATCATAAAATATCATAGGATGTCATAGGGATGTCCTAGGAATATCAAAAGATGCTATACCATATCATAAAATATCATAGGATCTCGTAGGGATGTCATAGGGATGTCCTAGGAATATCAAAAGATGCCATACGATATCATAAAATATCATAGGATGTCATAAAGATGTCATAGGGATGCCCTAGGGATATCATAAGATACCATAAAATATCATAGGATGTCATAGGGATGTCATAGTGATGTCAATGTTTATTTTGTGTGCCATCTTTACATAAATGATATTGAGTATTTTAAAAATAAATACCCAGCCAAAGCCGGGAATTCATTCAGTACCAAATATGAGTATTTTCCCGATGCTTTCTCACAATCTGAATAATTCCTCCTCTGAATTTACAGTCAGATTACTCAATTGCTGAATAGATCTAGAGTACGATTTCATGAAGACTTAAGTCATACTAAACGTCGATTGGCATTGAAATATTTGCACTGTCGACTCGCACAATAGACTACTTCATGGTTGACTTCGGGTAGCTCACATCCAGCAACAGCATCCTGTGTGCATCCACGACGCCCAAAAATTCCCACAAGTCCTGCGCACCTCGTCAGCATTAAAGTTCCTCCGCTTTCGAATTCAGACCGTCATACTGTATTTCGCTCGGCTTCGTCTGCGGCGCAAAGCGATCTCCTCGCACGTGCGTCTTTTTTCGCCACAGTCTTTCTCACTCACTCCTTCGTCCTGTCCTTTTTTTTCGTGCGGGTTCTCTTTGTCTTCCGCTTTTAGTCCTTCTTTGTTTTTTTTCGTCTTTTTGTCTTCCTTTTTTTCTCTCTCTTTTGCTTCTCACTCCAACAACTTTTTTCTCTTTCACGCTCACGAGGTCTCGTCACGACTTAGGGCCGGCGTATTCTTCGCGATTTGCCGCAAATCCATCATATCGTCGATTATTCATCAGCGCAGATTCTCATCGAGTGAAAATCATTGCAGTTGATGATATGCAAAAAGATGTTTAGAGGTATAACTGAACTAGTCATTTTGCCTATTAAATCTGAAGAGTAATGCAACAAATTTCTTCATTCAGTTTTGTTAAAAAAGACCAATGGGAATATTTTTATCAAAAATATAAAAAGCATTTCACAATTGAAATTAGTTAATTTATAATGGGTACCCATTATAATTGTGTGGGATTACGTCGAGGTGAGACTCATATGGAAACTAAACTTGGATCTAGAAATTTCCACATAAGCTACATTTTAACTTTTATTTTTTCTTCTCTTACTTCCCAGTTTCTCTTTGAATTTACAAATTCATAATTTGTTTTTGTCTAAAAAGACGGTCTTTTTAATTATAAAAAAGATCCAAATTTTTTACTACTTGTTTATGTTCCCGTACGGAAAAAAATATTTGTACGAATATATAAATTCTATATATTGCCGCTTAAAATGTATTTTATATATATATATATTTTTTATATAAAATATATGTTTCATATATTTTGCACATATTTACACATATTTTAAATATATTTCTGGATATATTTAAAAATATAGTTTTTCTTACGGATTCATAGAAACAAAAATTTTGTGGATTGAAATTTTAAGGAAATTCTTATAAAAAACAAAATTTTTTATTATGTAATTTATAATGAATAATTTGTGAAATAAAAATGAAAAAAAAGCATGTTTGACTTTGTCTTGTTGCTAAAATATTAAAATTCAAATTACTTCGGTTGTTTAATATTTGCATTGAATTGTATATAAATATTTTAAATGCTTAATAAAGAGGTAACCTTCTTGTATGAATAAATGTTTCATTACAATATGCGATGATCCAAATAAAAGCAGTTCTGTTGATAATGCATCCACAATACATAAATACATAATGACAGTATATTTGGACATTTTGTTTTTATTGAAATTTTATGCTTATGCAAAATCTCTCTTGAATTCGATTATGTTAGGGGTTCAAGTAAAAATATAATTCAAATGATTCAATTCAAAATTCATAGTGTATATAAAAACGTTTTTGTAAAAAAATATTTAGCAATAAATTATAAATTAATCAGAATTAATGTTTTATAAAAGAGTTATTTTTAATACAAATTTAAATTTAAATTCAAATTGTTCTCAAAAATGGTTAATTAAATTTGCAAAATATTGCAATCATGAAATTTCTTATTCGAATGACGAAATCGCTTAACGAAATTAGTTAAACCAATTTCACTTGCGAAATTGCTTAAACTAGTTACGAAAATGTCTAATTCAAATTTACTAATAAAATAATATTATTGCTAACAACTTATGTATTTATAATGAATTGCTGTTGGAAGCACGAGTAATAGACAATATTACATATCGAGAATTTAGACTAAGGCTATAAAGATCTACACATGAGAAACCAAAACAAAATGATTACAAAATTTGTCATTTTGATTAATAACAGCGACATTTATTTAAATTTTCGAGTTCAAATGTCAATTTATTGATGTACAAATAAATGTACAACAAGCGATGTTTCACAACGTTGTTCTCTGTAAAGTAATATTTCGAATTGACGTATTTGGTAGCTGTCTGAGTTTCAAACATCACGATTTCGTTACATGAAATCTCGACAATATTTTCCGTTATGCCCACGCGTATCTTTCCCACAATCTCGGCTTTGATAAATTATGTATAAGTGCTACTTTGTATTTATTAGCAATTGCCTATTAAATTGGTGTCACTGATACAATATAATATTATTCAATGCAATATAAGGTATATCAAATATATACATATAATGAAAATAAGTAATATAAATTGTATAGTAAATCGAAAAATATGACATCCCTGTGATATCCATATGACATCCCTGTGACATCCCTATGAAATCCATATGACATCCCTATGAAATCCTTTGACATCCTTTTACGTCCCTATGACATCCCCGTGACATCCCTATGACATCCCTACAACATCCCTGTAACATCCTTATGAAACCCCTATAATAAATGCCGTAAGGATATTCGCATAGTTTATTGTTTTGCTAAGATTCAAAAATACAATATAATACATTTTTCTGAAATTTTTCTTTATATACAAATACAATTTTACTTTACTTTTACGGAAAATAAAGTAAAATGGAAAAAGAAAAAAAAATTATTTGATTTTAAGTGGCGATCGAATTTTGGTGACAAAAAGGTTTTATACTTAAAAGAATGGCGCCTACGAGCCTAAATATAATCTATTCGTCATCGACTAAAGTCGGAGTTCATTGTACGTAGCTCGTCCATAAGTGTGCTTCCTCAGCTGTTACTTTGCTATATCTGTTTTGCCCCTTTACAATATACCTTTATCTGTAATTTAAATAGGCTTATTGACTACATTCACCACTAAAGTAAAACGTAAAATTGTACACACTCAATACCTAAAATGGTCGGACTATTACTGATAAATGGAAATAAGTCAATGGAACACAAGGTGAAAGGATAAAAAGCTAATCATTTTTATTGGTCTTCAAATTCATATTACAACATATTATATATCATCGTATGTATATACACTGCTAAAAGGTGAAAGTAATATTATAAGGGGCACAACAAACTTAACCTACGAAGACACACCAACACATTGAATCATTTTTGTTGTTGCAATGACATTACTGGTATAACGGTCGGAACTCTGTGACCGAAGCTTTCTTGCTGCTATCATTGTTATTATTACCTTTTAACGAGGCTTTGTGTTTTCATTCGGGACTTTTACAGCTTTTGAATCACAGTACTTTTGCCAATCACAGATATACGAGAATTTCATTATCATTAAGTTCGATTTAATTTATATATGACAAGATAAATGACTTGTTTTTCTAATATCAGCAATAAAGAACCGATAAATCTGATTTATGATACATTCAAAAAGTATTAAACAATTTGTTTGTCTGTTTTTTAACGACTACTTTTTACTTTACTATTATCGCACAAAACATGTCAACGTAAACATTAATTTAATATTAGAGATTGTAGATAAATGTAAGCGGTATTGTGTGAACATGGATTAACATAGTTACATGTAAACATTTAATTATGCAAATATAATTATTCCATTCAAATTAATGAGATTAGGATTCACTAAGAGATTGTTAATGTAAATGTTGTAATATTCTACTGATAAATTTTGCGAGATATTTCGGAAAATGTTAATGTTATGAAAAAAACTTGAAAGATTGTGGTCATTAAATAAAAGATTTTGATAATAAACTGGTACTTATAAATGATTAGTAAAATTTGTCATTATTTATTTATATTTCTGATTTATTTCTTAACAGTTATTAATTCGATATCTTTGATAATACATTCAGATAGATCGAATATTATAGATTGGCATACATATTTTCTGAAACAGAATAGAAATTTTTGATAGATTAAAAATTTGTCAAGAAAACACATAATTGAAAAAACTTTAAGAAATGATATATTTTTGTTATTTAGACTAATGAATAGTACAATTTTACAAACAAAGTTTTTTTTGATTTTTTAATAATAAAAAATTGAACTAAATATTCAATAAAAACAATTTTCGGAATTTAATTTATTGAAAAGAGCTGATATTTTGGGTTAAATTAACAAAAATATTAAATATTTAGCTAATGGAATTTGAATGACATTTTTAAATTCAATTAATTTAATTAAATTAATTGAATTTTAAAATTGAAAATTAGGATTGCTTTTATGAAATTATTAAAACTAATTTTGAAAATGAAAATTTGAATTGTATCTCATTAGTAAACTGTAAAATTTCTTTAATAACGTGTTCTTGCATTTTCTGTGAATATTTCTATTATACATTCTAATAAAAGTAAAATAAAATTTGTTACAGAGATTGACTTCGTCTTGTGATATTAATATTAACAAAATGGATCGTTATGAAGAAGAAGGAGGTGGCGAAGACAGTGACAACGAAACAGATCCCGAACAGTTACTCAATGAGTGGCTTGGCGAATTAGACATTCTTACAGTTGTAAGTAAAACGACGCTTACTTTAATTACACACATTTACATATCTCTGACATAATGACTCATTTACATTGTAATACACAAGTAAAGCTTATGCATTGTTGCATTATTATTCCTTATATATACACAAAATTAACATATATATGATTGGATAAATTTGCACCTTTAAACTTGAAGAATTCATGTAAAATAATCTATTCATAAATTACCGGAATCAAATAATTGCGGATGAAATTTGTGTATTTAGCATAAAAATAACATCGGCGTTTGAATTATTCAGGTGAAATTGACTGTAAATAGAAAATGCTTTTACACTTGCACTTGCTCCAGTAGAGCTCGGTCAAGGCACACGCTCGATCAATAAACTCGACTATGTCGTACGGATAACGTAATGTCAGTCCAATGACCCGATGATTTTGTAGATAATTTTTACACTCGCATTCTTACAATTTTGCGACGCTCAATTTACAACTTTTACTGCGAAAAACTTGTCAGCTAATAAGTCAGCATTCTTAATGCCACCAGTCATCATAATAAGAATGCATGATGTAATTAAATGATTGAAGAGCTGACTTGTGGATTTCAAATGCTTTTGATTTTGTGCAAATTATTATATTTAAACAAAAAAGGTCCAAATTTGCTCACACGTAAATTCACGCAAAATTAAATTACATTAAAAATTACTATACTGTACATTAACGCTGACATAAAAATAGTTTGCTTACATTTTTATAAGCACTGTTTACTTTCAAATTAATAGAATTATAGAAAAATTTGTTATACA